>JABEVN020004052.1:0-15748 GCA_013146195.2 Codonopsis lanceolata | reverse complement strand
ACGTAAGAAGAACCTGCGAGAAGAAATATGGAAGTAGTCGTAAATCAAAGAACAATTAATGATTTCAGTAGACCTTCATTAAATGTAGTAACATCATGTCTAGTCTTACCAGATGCCGTAAGGAATTTCGAATTAAAAGGACATTATTTTAATATGATACCTTCTTTCCATGGAATGTTAAACGAAGATCCTGTAAGTTTCTTAGGAGATTATGAATATATGATGAGTACTTTTCCTTTAGGAGGGTTAACCAAAGATCAAGTAAAAATGAAATACTTTCCAAGTGCATTAAAAGAATTGGCAAAGAGGTGGTTTATGAATCTAACACCTAGTAGTGTTTACACTTGGGCTCAATTATATGATTTGTTTATGAGCAAATACTATAAGCATGCATCGCTTACTGAATATTGAAAACAAATCATTTCATTCCAAAATGAACCAGGTGAAACATTCCATGAGTCTTGGGATAGATTTAAAAATCTGCTCATTATGTGTCCTCATCATAATCTGGCTCAAATGTGTTAGTACTTCAATTTTATCATGGTCTTTCGTCTGGTTTACAAACTATGGTTGATAGTGCAGGTGGTGGTTCTATTAATAGAATGACACCAAAAGCTTTAGAGGAATTATTTGAAATGTTAAGTATTAATTCTCAACAGAAAAGTGTTAGAGGTAAAAATAGAGGTCTATATCAAGTTCAAGAAAAATCAGATACACAAGCTCAATTTGAAAATTAGCCAATTCAAGAAGCATGTGCTTTATGTGGATTATATTCTCATGCTACTAATTTTTGTCCATCAAGTGTTATGTATGCTGAACAGGCTAATGTCATGAACGTATACCCTCAAAGGCCAAGGAATGATCCTTACTCAAACACATATAATCCTGGTTGGAGAAATCATCCTAATTTCTCTTGGGGAGGAAATAAACCTTTACAACCTCAACAATTCTAGCCTCAACAACCACAACCTCAACAATTTCCAAATCAAAATCAATTGAGAATTGAAGAAGTTCCAAAACAAGATGGAGCAAGCAAAAGTCAAGCAGTCTTGTTAAAATATTTGCTTGAAGAAGTTGAAAATTTGAAGAAACACATTGTGACTTCTGAAACTGAGAAAAGAGAATAAGGGAAGTTCCCTAGCCAAACCGAGCAAGCAAAATCAATCACTGTTCTACGAAGCGGTAAAGTAATAGGTGAAGAGGTAAATGACCCTATTCAATCTTCTGATATGCCTGATGAAGTAAATAATTTTGAAAAAGAAGTTGAAAAAGATAATAATGAGAATAGTCAAACAAATAATCAAGTAGAAGTAGAATTTCCAAATAAGGAACAAGAAAAAGAAATTCAAAATAAAGAAAAAGAAATTCAAGTAGAAAATCAAAATAATGAAATAGAAGTAGATAAAGAGATAGAACCAGAAGAAGAGGAACCTTATGTGGCTCCACCATCTTATGTTCCTCCAATTCCGTTTCCAAGAAGACTTATGAAAAACCGAATGGACAAACAATTTTCGGAAATTTATAATATGTTATCCAAAGTGAATGTTAATTTTCCTTTGCTTAATGTTATTAAAAATATTTCAGCTTATGCTAAGTTTTTCAAAGATCTTCACTCCAAGAAACACAAATTTGAAAACAATGAGAAAATTATTGTTTCTGAAAACGTAAGTGCAGTTTTACAACCAGAACTTCCCCCTAAGTTGAAAGATACTGGTAGCTTTAATATCCAAGTCTCTTTAGGTAGCTTTAAAAAGATGAAAGCCATGCTAGATCTAGGAGCAAGTATTAACTTGATGCCTTTTGCGGTCTACAAACAATTAGGGTTAGGAGAACTAAAACCCACTAATATGCAATTACAATTAGCTGATTGTTTAGTTAAACATCCTTTGGGTATAGTGGAAGATATCATAGTTCAGGTTGATAAACTAATCATTCCAATCGACTTTGTGGTCCTAGAGATGGAAAGAAAGATTTGTACAAACAATGAAGTTCCTATCTTGTTGGGCAGACCTTTTATGGCCACTGCCAATACTATGATAAATGTGAAGAATGGTAAACTGTCAATGTCAGTCCTAGGTGAAACTGTTGAAATCTCTGTTTATGATGCTATGGATAGACCTAGTGACATGAATGCATGCTTCTCCATAGACGAATTCGAAAAATTAACAACTCAAACTTTTGAAGAAAATAATGAAGATGACGACTATGAGAAAGATGTATTTATAGTCTATGATGCTAGTCCTATACCTCCCATAAAAATTGACATTGAAGAGATAGAAAGAGAAATAGAAGAGGAAGAAAGACAAGAAAGAGAGAAATTAGAAGCTCTTAAAAGTAAGAATAAATATAATATAGAGAAAGAATTAGAATCAGAAAGTAGTTCTGATAAAATAGAAAAAGTAGATGATGAAATTAACAAAATTAAAGAAGATGAAGTAGAAATTTTAAAATCTCTTTTTGAAGAAATATAGATAGAAGATATTAAAATAGAAAATAAAAAAGACATTAAAGAAGAAATTAATGAGGAGGTTAAAGTAGAAGAAACAATTAAAGGAGAAAATTCTGAATTTATGCCATCTGTTAAATCACCTCCAGTAGAAGAATTAAAGTCATTACCACCCCACCTAAAATAGGCATTTTTAGGGGAAGGTAAAACTTTTTCTGTTATAATAGCAGCTGATTTAACTGAAGAACAAGAAGCAAGTTTATTGAATGTTTTATGGACACATAGAGATGGTCCTTAGCTGATTTAAAAGGCATTAGTCCTTCTATGTGCATGCATAAAATACACTTAGAAGAAGGTAGTAAACTTTTAAGATAAAGACAAAGAAGACTTAACCCTCACATAGAAGAAGCCGTAAGAAAAGAAGCTCTTAAGCTTCTAGATGCATGTATAATTTACCCAATATCAGACAGTAAATGGGTTAGTCCAGTACAAGTAGTTCCTAAGAAATCGGGAATTACAACAGTCAAAAATGATAAAGAGGAATTAGTCCCTACAAGAACAACAACTGGTTATAGAATGTCCATTGATTTGAGAAAATTAAATGCGGCAACTAGGAAAGACCACTTTCCTTCGACATTTATTGACCAAATCCATGAAAGACTAGCCGGTCATGAGTATTATTGCTTTCTTGATGGTTTTTCGGGTTACAATCAAATTCCTGTAGCACCCGAAGACCAAGAAAACAACCATTACATGTCCCTTTGGTACTTTTGTTTTTAGGAGAATGCCCCATGGATACTAGGGTTTGAGACCTTCTCTCTCTAGGGTTTGTTCCTTCTTCCCTCGTTAGGGTTTGGGCTTCTTGCATGGATCCGGCTGCTAAGCCGCCGGACGGGCCTGGTAAGACAACAGTCGGATCTGGTGCTACGCCTCATGCTGCAGTGAATGATACGTCCCAATTCGCACCTAAAAATCCGATCTCTTATGCAGCAGCGGCTTCTAAGCCAGCGGCTGGTCCAAGTTGTGTTCAACCTAACCGAGTTAATGTTCTCCCTCCTATCGCCTTGCCTCCCCGCCCTCCTTCCAAGATCCTCAATGAGCCCGCTTGTTTATTTACCCCGTTGGAAATTGAGGCGCGTAACATCGCTTGAGAACACTATTGTATTGAAATTTCGCTGGGTCGACCATCGCCCAGTTATCAAAAATCATATATCCAAGTCTTGGAAACTCATTGGCCCCGCGGTGGTAGGTTTGCTTGATCCACGGCATATTATGGTTCATTTGGCGCCCAAGGAGGATTTAACACGAGCCTTGTCCAAGGAATCGCACATGATCGAGAGTTGCATGTATCGATCGTTTTCGTGGACACCCGATTTCGGTTTCAAGAGAGACAATCCTAGGGTTGCTGTGTGGGCTCGACTGCATCATCTTCCGCTATCTTTTTTTAATGCCTCCTACCTTAATAGGATAGGGAACTCTCTGGGACAGTTTCTTCGTGTCGATGACACAACCCTCTCCTTATCGCACCCCATGTATGCCCGTATCATCAGACGAGATGGATGTTTTAAACTCTTCCAGATCGCATATGGATTGGGACGTCAAAGGATCAGGGTTTTTGGCAGCCTATTGAATTTGAAGGCAATATTGCGTATTGTACGGGTTGTGGATTATTGGGACATGTTGTGCAGAATGTCGTGTAAGAAAAATCGCTTTTGTTCCTAAGACTCGGATTCAAAATGGTCACGATGCTAACGCCAAGAGAATACTAAGGATGTTGCTAAGGATCAATCAATTCCTAACATGAAGGAAGGACCGCAGACTACATGGAAACCGTGGCAAACGAGTACCTCAAGATCTCATGCCAAGAACTCTCAAGGGAAGAGTTGTGATCCTGAAGTTATTGATATAACTGATGATACGAATTTAAAGGCGGGAATTTCTAAAGTTCAAGAGGATGGAAAGACTTCTCAACCTAGCCAAACCAAGATTGTTTTGGAAAAGGTATCATCCGAAAGGCACGGCGTAATCGGGATTCCCCCAGCTGCATCAATGTTATTTTGGAGGAGGTTCAACCCGATCAATTGAATCGTGGTAAGGAGTGTCCTAGGCTACGGTTTCTTCGATCGGGTATCTTCGAGTCGTATGCGATGGCGGATGGAAAGGAGAAGGATAATGTTAAGGAGAATGTTGTCGGTAACCAAGACACTTTGGAAGATTTTACAGAGACAAAAAGGAACCGCACCTTTTTAAGTAATGCGTTTGCATCTCCGCATGACTTAGCGATCGGGAAGTGGGTGAATTGGATGAACATCATTTGTCAAAATCGCTAGTCCGAAGGCCAAGGTGGCAAAAGAAAAGCTTACGATCGCCTTCTATGAATGACATCCACGATTTTCCAAAGTCTGATTCGTCGACGGAGGGGTTTCGACAAGAATGTCGCAAAGCAACTAAAAAGGCCAAAAAGGTTAAAGGACTGAAGAAAGTTCAAGTCTCTAAAAGACATACTAGAGCTTCTACAAAAGCTCCAACACCTTCTTCTTAATTGTTTTTATGTCAATATTCATATGGAATGCACGTGGTGTGGGCAATAAACAGACCATATCTTACTTAAAGAATATTCGTCGTCAATATTCTCCTTTTTTGGTAGTTCTTTTAGAACCGAAAATTGCGGGGGATCGCATTGTTAATGTTGCTAAGAAATTAAATTATCGCCATTCTTTGCATAATAGCCCTGTTAATAAGCATATATGGATTTTATGGTCAGATGAGATTTCTGTTAGGTTATTTCGAGCAAAGAATCAAGATGTTACGCTTCATTTATCAGGGGATAATTTTCCTTCTATTCTAGCCACCTTTGTTTATGCTAAGTGCACTAGAGTAGAGCGAAAGGAGCTTTGGAGTCAGCTGTTGGATATTTCTAGAATCACTGCAGAACCTTGGTTTTTAGGAGGCGATTTTAATACTATTGTTCACTCTTCAGAAAAATTGGGGGGGATTGGTCATGACTTCAATAGTATGGATGATTTCTCGAATTTTATGATGCAAGCGGGGCTTGTGGATGCGGGCTTTGAGGGCAGTAAATATACATGGTGCAATGGTCATCAAGGCCGAGGAAGGATATGGGAGCGGTTGGATAGGGTTCTCTTGAATGGTCTTTTTAAGTCATCGTTACCCGCTTTGCGCGTTTCACATTTGTGTTGTATGTATTCTGATCACTCTCCTCTTCTGATTGATTTTCAGTTGTTTCAAAAGCCGAAGGGAGTCTTCAGATTTCAGCGCATGTGGCTGGAACATAAAGATTTTCTTCCCTTTGTTATGCGACAATGGAACAGACCTGTCGCTGGTTTTATGGGATCTCCTATGGTGCTTCTTCATAAAAAACTGATGTATCTTCGCAAAGAACTAAAGTCTTGGAATTGGTCGGTTTTTGGGCATGTGCATAAGAAGATCTGTAGTACTCAAGATAGCATTATCCGCCTCGAATTTCAACTTCAGTTCGGATGGGATGATACATGAATGAACAAATTTCGATCGCACATCGGAGATGGACCACCATCGCTACTGGGAGGAAGATCTTGTGCAACAGAAATCGAGAGAAAAGTGGCTTCATGATGGTGACAGAAATACTTCTTTTTTTCATGCATCGATTAAGGAGAGATATGCCCATAATAAGGTTCGTATTAAACTTCAGGACGGTTCGTGGTGTACTGACAATAATGTCTTAGGTGATCTTGCCACGTCCTTTTTCTCGAATCTCTTAACTACCTCTTCTCCAGTTGATCAGGTTACTTTATTTGATGGAATAGAGGAATGTATTGATAGACAGGATAATCACATCTTGTCGCCTATGGTGCCATCGCCGAAGAAATTTGGGATGCCATCTCGTGATCTTAATGCCGATAGTGCTCGAGGACCCGGATGGGTTTACGGGACATTTTTTCAAGGATGTTGGTCTATCGTTAAGAACGATGTAGTGGAGGTCGTTTCGGGATTTTTTCGCGGCACTTCTCTTCCTCAAGGCTTATCGCCTACGCTATGGTTTTACTTCCGAAAGTAAATGATCCAACGAGTTTTGGGGATTTCCGTCCTATAAGTTTATGCAATTTCTCTTGTAAGATTATTTCAAAAGTAGTTGCGAAACGGTTGGCAGGGTTGTTACCACGTATAATTTCTCCTGAGCAGTCGGGGTTTGTTCAAGGGAGGGCTATTCATGAAAATATTGCTCTTGCTCACGAAGTTAATTGGTCGGATGGATAAGAAAGTGCTGGGGGTAATATTGCTTTTAAATTCGATATGTCCAAGGCGCACGATCGGCTAGAATGGCCCTTTCTCCTTCGATCCTTTCGTGCTTTTGGATTTGATGATAGATGCCGTGATATGGTAGCTCGATTGGTTAATAATATATGGTACTCGACGTAATTAATGGCTCCACCATGGTTTCTTTCAATCGCCTCGCGAGTGAGGCAAGGTGATCCTTTATCGCCTCTCCTTTTTATTCTTGCCCAGAAATATTCTCTCGTGCGCTTAATAAGAGTTTTTGGAGGGTCGATTGGTTCCTTACTTTCATGGTCGGGTAATATGCTTATAACGCATCTTTTATACGCCGATGACATGATTGTATTCAGTAATGCGGGGAAGCAAACCATTGTTCATTTGAAGCGGCTGTTCAATATATATGAGCAATCTTCTGGCCAGAGTATAAATTTGCAGAAAAGTGGCTTTTATACCCCTTCTTGGTTCTCTCGAGCTAAGATTAATCGCATTGCAAATTGGTCGGGTTGTAAGCATCACTCTTTCCCCATGAAATATTTGGGTCTCCCCTTGTTTGGGGTTAAACGCAGGTTAAACGCAGCTTATTTTGAAGATTTGGAATTCGTGGTCAAGAGGAAGATAGAGGGTTGGAAATCGAGGCTCTTATCTTTCTAAGTGGCGTAATAGTTCTTCTCAAGTCGGCTTTTATGTAGCATACCCATATACTCTTTGGCGCCTATTAAGGTCCCCATGCTTCTTAATCGTATTGAAATGGCTATGGCAAATTTCCTTTGGGGTAGTTCAGTGATAGTCGAATTCATTGGGTCTCTTGGCGCAATATCTGCAGACCGACATGTGAAGGCGGCCTGGGTCTTCGCAGTCTTGTTCAAGTTCGGAATGCTCTTCAAGCTAAACTCGCTTGGAGTGTCCTTGTTGGCAAGAGTTTATGGGCTCGATTCATCGGTTCCAAATATAAACCGTGCATGGATATATTGTGTCGCTTGGTGCGACACACGCTTGGCGATCGGTTTATTCTCATATTGGCGACATCATGGATCTCACCAATGGATGTGGGGAATGTTTCGCTTTGGAACGACAATTGGTTAGGTGTTCGACTTGAAGGCCCACGCCCTATTGATATGAACTTATCTTGCTGTGCCTTTGATCACCGCTTCGATGTTACAGTTGTTCCTTATCGGCTTCATGACAAGATTCAGCAAGTGCAACTACAAGATGATACTCCTGATAAGTTAGTTTTAGTTTAACAACTAATGGGGATTTTGATGCCAAAACTTATTGGGACCATATCAAATAAGTGACATTTTTTTGGGCCAAGAAAATTTGAAGGATTGGATTCCCACCAAGATTAGTGGGTTCTGATGGAAGCTTATGTTCTGGCGCTCCTGCCGACCTCCCTTCATTCTCGGTGTGTGCCGATCGCTGCTATGCGCTTGTCGTGAAGATAAACCATGAGAGGGAATCGCTTAATCACCTTTTTCTCGGATTCGAGTTTGCTCATGATTTGTGGAGCCTGTTAGCTTTACCTTTTAACAAGATTGATAGATATTCTTCTATAAATCACCTTTTTCAGATCTGGTTAGAAGGAGCCTCAGGCGAACTCGCTTAGAGCAGCTCAGATTGGTATCAGATATTTTCTTGTCGGGCGATTTGGACAGAGATGTGCGGCTTTATGACAACCAAATCATGGATGTTGCCAAGGCTTATATTCGGATTCTCGCATGGGTCGCGCAATAGTATGCAACTCTTTCATCCCAAATCATCTCCGACTTCTAGGGGATTGCGTAGCCTTCAAATGTTGGATTTATCGGTTTTACGCCCTAAGATTAAGAAAGGTTTATGGCCGAGATGGTGCGCTCCTAAAATCCCGGTTTTAAGCTCAACATAGACGGCTCTTCTGGCTGGTGGTCTAGCTACTGGGTGGGGTGATTAGAGACTGACCGGGCACTTTATAGCCGGGTTTTTGCACTCTTATGGTCGTGGAACTAATACTAAGGCTGAATTTATGGCTCTGGACGGGCTTCGCTATGTCACAAACTGCACTTAACAAATGTGGTGGTTGAATCGACTCTTTGGTTGTAGTCTCGCTATTCAAGGAAGATATAATTGCCCTTGGCAATATACTTACGAGTATCGCCGTGTGTCTCTTTGATGGGTAATTTTATTCTAGAGCATATTTATCGGAGAAAAATTTAGTGGCCGATCGCCTTGCCAATGCCGCCATAACTGGTCTCCAAGTGAATTTAACAGATATATCAATTGCCGCTTCGGTCCTGAAGCGCCCAAAGATGATGCTATAGGTTTTTACAATTTCCGTAAGGCGTAATGTAGCTTGTGATCTTTTCTATTTGTTAGTCGCTTTTAGTTTGCTTCGGTTTAAGAGGTCGCCCTTTGTCCCCCCCGCCTTTGGGTAAGGCCGGTTGTCCCCTCTCGCTTGTATCCTTTTCTCCTTTTATAAAAAAAAAAAAAAAAAAAAAAAAGGTTTCCGGTGAAAAGAGGGTAATAAATATGCCGTGATATGTGAAATAAGGGGTTGTGATAAGAGAGTTGTGATATCTCCCAAATTACTTACCTTCACATTAAATGTGCACTCTTTATTTATACCTGATGTTTATGTTGACGTGGCGGTGGTGGGGGGCATAAGGCGGCAATCATTAAATGCGTTGAGGGTTTTTGTCAGAAATAAGTGAACTGTGCTTTGTCAGGGAGTTGGTATTTGCGTGCAACGGTTTTCGGGCCTAGGGAAGCGGTTGTCGAGGCGGATGATGATTGATCCAACGCCGAGGCCGAGTGGTTTTGTGACAAAGTTTTTATTATTGCCGAGGCCGAGGATACAAGAGACCGATTCGACGTGGCCGAGGGCATCAAAGGTCTTCGTGCCGCCTCAAGTCGCTTGGAGGCCGTGAGTTGTCTATTTGCTCGGCAATGAAGAAACTCGCGTTTATTTTAGGGGCGAGTGGTTCTGACTTCGTTACTAGTGGCTTTCTAAGTGGGGCCCATTATTGTGCCGAGGGTCACTATGCCGAGGGTCAATTCCTCGGTTTAATCCTTTCAGCTACAAAAATTACAAAAAAATAATTTCCATCTACAAAAAATTACTCAAAATTTACAGTTAACCTTTCAACAGTCCGATTTTGAATTTTTGTTAAAAGTCAGGCTTGAGTTTTTTTTTTTTGGTTTAAACGTTCAAAATTTTTTAAAGCTACGTCCATATGTTCTTATGAATAGAAGAATTTATAGTGACATTAAAATTATTCTCATCCAAAGCCATTTATATGGAGATCGAGAGTTTATTTAGTTAATTAGGATGAATCAATACAATATAGGGAAAATGAATATTATCAATAGATATATAATGAAAAAGCAATAATCATATTAATTAAAGTAGTCAAAATGTATAAAAGTTATACTCCTATTTGTGATTGGGATTGGCTCATAAAGTCAATGTCATAACTGTGATCGCATATTTTAAAACATCCAAATAGCAAACTAATGTAATATAATAGATTATCGATATGCTTGTTTAACGCATCATGTATGCCAGTGTTGTGTAGTGTTTAGTAGTGGGTGCCGAGGTGGGCGTCTATTTAGTTCATCTTACTTTATGGTCTTAAATGGGCTTGTCCATTTATACCCATTTAATTTTTGAAATGTACTCATGCATACTTTTTAATGAGTGATCTAGGCAGACAAATAATCATGAACAAAAATTATCAGCTCTAGTATTTTTAAAATAATATTAAAAATATGAAGCTTAAGTTCCCTAAATTGAGAGTTTTGTTGTAGATGCTATAAGAGAGAGTACAACAGGATAGTGTATAGGAATTAAATGGGTTTATCACTTACAACATAGAATCATGTACCCAAATCAATTCTGATATTCTAATTGCAATCGCATGGACTGAGACCCCTTATTTTTCGGAAATTGCAGCCACTTTCCAATTTCCTTTCTCACTTTCCAGCTCAAATTAATTGTGAAATTATTATGATTTGTCTTAAGCTATTGTTTAAATTTTTTATTTAAATAATTTATGAGTATTAAATTAGTTTTTATATTTGTTTTTAATGAGTTAAGTAATAAAGATTGTGGTATATGCTCCAAGGAGTTCCCAACCCGAAAAAATGTTATCCACGTGGGATTTCTCAGTTTTGGATTCCTTAATTTTGGCTTCTCAAATCTCTTGATTTGGATACCGGTTCCCATCGAAAATATTTTGTTTTCAAGCCCACTTCACAATATCCGCGTGAAGGCCACCAGCCAAGGAGAATGGCGCGTTTTCGACACGAGCCAAAAATACCGCGTGAAGATCTTGGTCGGCTGCCACACCCCTTCCTCCCTGCACGTCACTGTCTCCACTCCATTTTTCTTCTCGCTCTTTTTTACTTTTTCATCTTTGTTGGCTTGGTTGTGTTATGCGTACCTCGTCCTAGCAATCTACCATTTCTCTCCCTCAATTTTTTTTTTCTTTTTCTCCCTTCACTTCTTAATCGAAAACATTTTTTTTTTGAAAAAATATAATTTGTTTGTTAATTTTTTTGAAAAAAATTTATTGTTTTTAAAATGATTTCATATCTACAAATACATTTATAAACCTCCTCATATTTTATATTTTCAACATTCATCTCTTTTTTTCAACATACTTGTTATTTGTACGAAATATTTAAAAATTAGTATTGAAAATTATATGTAATATATTAATAAAAAATATATAAATTAAATTTAAATGATTTAATTTCTTTGAAATATGTAATATACTCATTAAAAACTATAAGTAAATTATGCAAAATATTAATTAAAACTATTAAAGAAATAATTTGTTTGAAAATATAATTAAGATTATTTATATTTAAAAAGTAAAATAAGGTCCACCTTAAGAACTAAGCTGAAGAACCAAACATTATCAGGATAGTTCTTAAAATGGTTGTGTCCTTGTAAATTTTAAGTGGCATTCTAAAAAGGATAAAATAATTTTTTGGTCCCTGAATTATACCAATACTATGCGTTTGGTCCCTGTATTTTTTTTGTAATGTGTTTGGTCCTTAAAATAGGTTTTTAATAAGAGATTACCCCCTGACAGGGTTACCGTTAGTTTTATCGTTAATTTTTTTTAGAAATCTCAAATTTGCCCTTACGTCTTTGGGCATCTTATGAAACCCTAAATTTGGTCCCAGTCTATCTAATATCCAGAGAAACCACGGTTGAACAATATCAAGATCTAAATTCAACATAAACTGCTCGTCGATCAAATAAATTCAAAGAATCATCGAGACTGGGCGTCATAATATCCAGATCTAAATTCAATTGATAACAAATTATGACTTGAAATGTCCCAATAACATACCATTTAAGAGATTCAAGTTTGTTTGAAGAGAGAATAATCGTACCTTACAACTTGAAATCATGGATTTTTTTGGTGCGGCTGCAATGGAGAAGCGAAGAAAACGTAAGAGACTGGGGCTATGAACAAGATGATTCATATAAAGGATGGAGTCTGTAGCTAGGGTAGAATGAAATTGTCAAAGTCACCCTTGATTTTTGTTTTCGTTTATCTTCCAAAAAATTACTCTAGAAATACATGATGGCGCGATGGCGGTGGACTGGACCGCCTGAGGATATCGGGAGAGAGAAAGTTCGAGATCGATCGGCGAAATACGATGGCGCTACAGAGAAATCCAGGCGAGAGATCGAAGATGGTTGGATGGTAGGCGAGAGGGAGAAACCACAACAATGGCCGCTTGACTCTTGGGACACGAGAGAGATAGTCGGACAAATCGATAATAGTGAAGACAAATCGTGATAATAGTGAAGCCGTGATTGTGAATTTTTGGTTGTGAAGGGTCCGCCTCCGAAGCCAAAGCGAAAAGCCTCTTGATCTCTCTCTCGGCCTCCTTCGATCTTCATCTCTCGCCTCAGATGCTTCATTATCGAGAACAGTGAGGAGATGGGGGTGGTGATGGCTGCGCTACGAGAGTGGAGAGAGAAAGCCAGGCCAAAGTGAAGACACTATGGAGAGTGGGGTTGATGCCGAGGTCGCCGGACCATGGAGATAAAGAAAGAGAGCCGGATCTGATCTGGAAATGGGAGGTGAAGAATGAATGCCACCGTCATTCTCCTTTCCTTGCTTTTCCCTTTTTCTTTTTTATTTTTTTTTATTTTAAACAATTAACATTACTAAGGGCAAATTTGGAATTTCATAAAAAAATTGACGGCAAAATTGACAGTAACTCTATGAGGGGGGAATCTCTTAGCAAAAACCGAGTTTAAGGACCAAACACATTTCAAAAAAAGTCACGGGACCAAACGCATAGTTTGTGGATAGTTTAGGGACCAAATAATTATTTAATTCTTCTAAAAACCAATAATGGGTTTCTCCACATTGTCGACCGTTAGAGCATCCATAATGTGGGTTTTTGAGTGAGTTCCCTATCTAAAAAATAGGTTCTCCACGTTATGGGAGTTCCCAAATGTGGGTTCTACAATTTTGGGTTCTCAAACAAATTCAGAGCATGTAAAATGGTTTTGTCAAATCAAACCAAAAATCAACAATAACCTATTAAAAATAAATAAAATAATTTATTAGATACTCATTTAATTCAAAATAAAAAAACCTTCCTAATGGTGGCACATAATTCACCACATTTATTTAATCCATCATATTTATATCCGTTAATAATTGGTTAGAAACTTGAAAAAATCTTCGAAATTTTTTCTAATGTCCAAATTTAAAAAAAAAAAAAAACCAATTCAGTATTTACAGGTTAATTCATGAATTTTTGGCTAAAATTTTTTGGCTAAAATTTTTTTCAAAAAATATAATTGTGGAAAATAAAATGTCAACCACTCACATTATGACACATGTAAGGGGAAGAGGGAGGAAGGCGGATGAGGCACAAGATGGGGTTCTTCCTGTGATTTTTTTTTCTTAAAATCATTTGTTGATTTTGTTTTGATTCTTTTAGATTAAAAAAAATTTCAAACAAAATACTTATTTTGGAATGGACAAAAAATGATACCATGAAAATTATTTTGGAAACGAGGGAGTACAAAAGATTACAATAATTAATTAAAAAATAAGGAAGAAAGTACTTTTTTTTTGTTTGGTTGAAATACCGCCATGGCCGGTCATGAAATTTTGGGAGTCCTAAGTGGAAAAAAGGGACCCTTAAAAATTATAAAAATAAGATTTTTAATTGATTAATTTTTTGACTTTTCATTATTTAAAGTATTGAAAATATATACTACCTACAAACATATAATAAAAATAAATATTAAGTAATTACTGAAATCTTTTATTATTCATTTGTTAAAAAAAAATTTGCAATAAAAGAATATTTTTGGTAACATGTGTGCACTATATATTAAAATTAAAAAAAAAGTCACGTGACAAAGTTAAGAATTAAATAGACATAAATAATTAAAATTATAGTCACATAACAATAAAATTTGATGTTGGCCTGAAATATTGATATTATATATACCCAATGATTATTATAATTGTATTTATATTTCAATTTAAATAATTGTTATTTTTTATAACTCAGATAAAAAATTTGATGGTCAACCAACTTTTTTTGATAAGTAAATTTAGCCAACACAAAATAAAACATATGCTCCCTCCGTCCCTAAATTATCGTTCTAGTTGACCCAACGCACAAATTAAGAAAAAACAATTGACTTGATTATTTATATTGGTTTAGCTCATATGTATGTTGCCCATAATTAAAGTAGTGTGAAAACATAAGGGCCAAATGGTAAAAATGGTGTTCTAAAAAGGTAAGTTTTAAACTAGACAATTATTTTAGGACAGACGAAAAAAAAAAGAAGGACGATAATTTAAGGACGGATGGAGTATAAGTAGCATTGAAGTTGGTAATAATTAAAAAAATATATTTAACCACAATTATTCTTACTGATGAAAGATTATGAAAAAATTATAAGCATAATTTTTATAAATTGTTTATTTATGTAAACAAAATAATATATGAAACTATTTATCCCAAACGAGAAAATATATGATATAATATGCATATAATTAAAATTTAATAATTAATCGTACAACCGAATTTTTTTTACAAAAATAAAGATGGTAGGACTTGAACCACAAACTTCTACTTTATTATAAATACCAAGACATTGAGAGTTGAGACAAAGAACAATATGTATAGTTCAAATAAATTATTTTTTAATACAATTACTGCACAATTTTTAAAACATGTTTTCAAATCAATCCAACCATTTTTACACATATCTTTTAGCTACAATTTTAGGGTGAAAGTACATCAACGCTGATTAACATCGAACCATTTTTGCTAAATAAATGAGCTCGACTCGATTCTCAATCCTTCCTCATCAGCAGACCTTCAAAGCGCGACCGGCTGCTGGCCGAGAACACTAGGGAACCGACGATCGAAGAGCCTCGAGCCTCGACTTCAAGACAAGCTTCACCGCTACCGCAGAAGAATAGCTGCTTTGACGATTTGTAAGTCCGAGAATCGACGGTGAATCTTCATCGGAAAAGGCATAGCTACAAATTCTTTCACTCAATCAATCACTCCAAATTCAAAAAGGCTATTCCGAATTTCTCTCCTAATTATGCTAATTGTCGGCCTGCTCACTCCTTATCGAGCACTTACTAAGCTATAAAAAATCAAAATCAAACTGCGTTGGTACAAAATACCACTAGGTTACGCAATTATGTCCTTCTTCACCTACCACATGTTCGAGAAACCGACTGGTTTCATTATTGAAATTTGCTTCTTCTAGCTATGCTCGTCAAACATGAAATTGAATTCGATTTTTATTCATGTCATGAAATTGAATTCGATTTGGCATCAAGATTTCACCTGATGCCAAGATTTTAAGTGACGCGATTTTTTGGCATCGTGAAATATTTTTGGCATCAAGAACAATTGTAAGTATCAAGATTTCACCTCGAAGACGGTCATCAAGATTGGACATCAAATATTTTTGCATCGGGACCATCATCCTCGATGCCAAGGCTTGGCATCGAGTTTTCATTAATGGCATTTTGT
>JABEVN020004051.1:0-15771 GCA_013146195.2 Codonopsis lanceolata | reverse complement strand
CCTTTCTGCTTTGTCAAGATGGCGTCGGTAGACATTGGAGTTTCGAATCCTTTAGCTGAATCAAGACCGAACTTCTTGATTAGTTCCTTTGCATATTTGGTTTGGCCGATGAAGATTCCATCCGAAGTCGTTGTATCTGCAATCTAGAAAGTAGGTAAGTTCACCCATCATGCTCATCTCGAACTTGCTTTGCATCGGCTTCTCGAATCTTTTACATAGGCTTTGGTTAGTTGATCCAAAGATGATGTAGATCCACATAGATTTGTACCGGAAGAGAATGGCCTTTGTGTTTGAGGATGGATAAAGTAGTGTCTATTCTTCCTCTCACAAATCCTTGTTCTATTAAGAACTTGGATAGGTTTCATACCAAGCTCTAGGAGCTTGCTTCGAACGTGAGAGCTTTCTTGAGTCGAGAGCGTGATCCGCTTTGTCCGAAATGACAAATCTGGAGGCATTTCACGTATACGTTTCTTGAAGATCACCATTCAAAGGCACTCTTTATCCATCGATACACTTTGAAGTTCATGAGCGATGCATAGGCTAGAAAGAGTCGGTGCCTCTAGTCTAGCAACGAGGAGCAAAAGTTTCATCAAAGTCAATTCCTTCTTCCCAGCCGGTAGCCGTGCGGCCAGCCTAGCTTTGTTTCTTTCCTTCTTCATCTCTTTTGTTTCTGAAAACCCAATTGGTGCCGATGATTGGATGATCGATGGGTCTTTGAACTAAGCTCCACACCTTACATCTTTCAAAGGGGTTCGGCTCTTCTTGCATAGCTTCAATCAATTATGATCTTCGATAGCTTCATCAATCTTCTTTGGTTCGAGTTCAGATACAAATGCATAAGCAAACATAGTTTCTTCTCGAACTTTATTTCTAAATGCGAACTCTGTGTTTGAGATCACCAATTATTTGAGAAATGGGATGATCTCTTGCTTCAATAATGGTTGGAGGAAGATCACTTACATTGGTTCTTCCCTTAAGAATTCGGAGTAGGTTGAGAAGGAGATTCACAAAATACGGTTCGAGAAGAAATAGGATCTTGAAACCTTCATTTTAAGTGAACAAGAAGGATGAGTGATCTGTAAAGGTGCTTGGGGTAAAAACGAGAAGAGATGGGTTCGGGAATTGACGAAGAGTTGTTATGTCGGTGCGGTGAGTTCTCGTCTACGGTGAAGGGTTAGCGGTACTTGAGAGTGCGGTTGCGTTTCGATGAGGAGTGGAAGTAGATGATGTATTTGTGCATCTCATCATTATCGAGAATCATTAGCAACGTTCGGGCCTTTCTAGGCTCTAACAAGTCATATTCATCAAAAGAAACATGCACAGATTCTAAAATTTTTAAATTAGTTTTTCGAAAATGCGAAAATGCTTTTGAATGTTTGGAATACCCAGAAAAATTCCTTCGTCGATTTTGCATCAAATTTTCCTCTATGTTCTTTTCCATTATAAAGAATAAAACATTTACTGACGAAGATTTTAAGAAATCTATGTTTGGGATCTTCCTCTCCATATTTCATATGGAGTTTTGTTATGAAACTTGTTTACCGAGGGATACGTTACAGGTAAAACATGCAGTGTTGATGCTATACCTTGAAATACTGGAAGTTTAGCTACGCGGCATTGTTCTAGCTGCTTCAATCGGTGTTCTGTTCTTCAGTTACTACCATTTTGTTGAGGAATCCGGCAGAGAGAAGTTGTGGTCGATCCGTGGTCATCGCGATACTTTTCTACCCATTGTTCTTGAATTCAGTGCCATTGTCGATCTTATGTAAACATGTCTTCAAGCTTTTGAGTTTGAAGTCTTACGAAAAGAGCATTGACTAGATCATACGTTTCATCTTTAGATGTCATTGTTTCAATCCAAGTGAATCTAGAGTAGTCATCAACTACACAGTGTATACTTGTCTCTGAAATCTTGTTGTTGTGATTGGTCCAAAGAGATCCATATGCGAGAAGTTGAAGAGGTGCGTTTGTTGACAATCGGACTTTCTTTGAAGGAAGACTTGAAAGTTTCCTAGTTGACAAGCTTTACAACCGTCATGGTCGGCAGACACAGTAGGTAGACCTTTGACAAGCCCCGTTTTTGGAGAGCTTGGAGAGGTGCTTGAAGTTGAGGTGGCGAGGCAGCTTGTGCCATAGCCGGTGTTGTCACGAACATTGTTGGCTACTAGACACGAGGTTTGAGAATCTCCTAGAAGATTTAAGTCCACGACATGAGCGTTTCCTTGTCTATTGCCGGTCGGTATTGTAGAGCGGGATTCACTATCTTTGATGAGGCCACGGTTGGAGTTGAATTGGCATAGAAGTCCTTTGTCGCGCGAGGTGGATATGCTCGAGAAGATTGTGCTTTAAACCACTTACTAGAGAAACTTTGTTGATGGAGAGACTTCCTCTAGTGATTGAGCCATATCCAATTGTTTTCCTCACGGCATTATCTCAGAAAATAACGGTGGGTCCTTTAGCTTGACTATATACGTAAAAAGATTTGTTCCCGATCATGTGTCTTGAGCATCCCTTGTCTAGGTACCGAGATGTCTTTGTTTTCGATTCTATAGCCATGAAGCATTCTGAAAAAATTAAAGCAAACAAGGTACCCTTTATTTTCTTTCGGGTCCTAAGGATTAGCAACCTTTTGCAACCCATACACCTTGACCTTGAGAGAACTAGGTCTCTCGGATCTTGGAGTGAACCTTAGCAAGCATACGGTGCGGATGGCCTAGACAATTGCAAGAGTGACATAAATGGAAAGTCCATAGAGAATTGTTAGTGACTTTAGCGAGAGTGATTATGATCATTCCTTTTCTTAACATCCATTCTTGGTTTGCTTGTTTATTGTAGACTTAATTGGTTTCTTTTGAATCTTCCTAGGTAGGTTACCATCGGACTTAGCTTTAGCTTTTCGTGATTACCTTTCGAGAGGATTTGGTAGAATACCTTTAAGTTTACCTTCAACATAAAGGAGCCTTGCTGTTTCATAGACAAACTTGATAGTTCTGGGTAGAGGTTTAGTAGGTCTACCGCCGGTGACTTTGCCTTAGCATAGTTGTTCTTGGCAGACTTCACTTTTCTACCGTTACCTTATCGGGTTTCTCATTTGAGCGATCATTTTGGCTTTTCCTTTCTAAACTTTGGGGTAAAGCGTAAAGGGACACTTGAATAACCAAGGCCTTGTTTCCCTATATTTCCAAATGTACTGTTTAGAGAAAGATATATCATTTGCATTCTCGGAGGATTCACCTTTCTCTATGGTGAAGAGATTGTCGGAAGAGGCACATCGAATATCCTATGCGGTTTTATCATTACTAGATTTTTTGGCTTGAAAGGATTTCTTGAATGCATCCTTGGAGGCTGTTCGAGTCAATTGTCTTTTGCAAGGCAATTTTCTCTAGGTCAGAGTCCTTTGATGTGCTCGAATAGACAATCAATTTTGTCATAAAGGAATTTGTTTTCTTCCTTCGACTTGATACTCTCTTGTTGACAACTATTGAGAGTTTGAATCTCAGCTGCCATCGTAGATTTCTCATCTGTAAGTTTCTCACAGTTCTTTGCAAGTTTAACATAGGCTACTCTAAAGGAATTAAATTCTTCAAGCATATCCTGGTTATCCTTGAGAAGTTCTTCCTTACTGAAGCTATCAAAGTTGGTTTCACTTTTATGCAAGGGACTAGGTGAAACCGACTTCATTTTCAGTCGTAGGTAGGACTGAATCATGAGCTATTAAGCATATGTTAGCTTGCTCACAATCCTCTTCCTCCTCTTACGAATCGGTCTCAAACCATGTAGCAACTTTGGTTGTCTTCTATGTCTTGACCAACATACCCTTTTGTTTTTGAAATTTTCTAAAACTTGAGGGTTTTCGGTATGCTTCAAATTTTGGCTTAGGACATTTTGAGGCAAAATGACCGAGTTTTCTACGGTTGTAACACACAAGCTCTTCCTTAGATGAGCTTTCACCATTCTTCCTAAAAGGTTGTTGGTGTGTGTTCTTCCTTCCATATTTTGCAAATTTTTGAAAAGCGTTTTACAAACATGGCAAATTGTTCATCGAGATAAAAATCATTTTCACGGGAAGAAGTAGAAGGTTTGGTTTCAACGATGATTTCTTCTTGGACCATGGCTGGCAAAGACACAGTTCTGAACTGTTTGTCTTGCTCTAGAGCTTGATTAACTTCAAGTTCATAAACTTTCAAACTTGCGTAGAAACTACGAAGAGTCATCTCGTTTAAGTTCTTTGATTCTTTCATAGCCGTGGTCTTAACATGCCATAAGCTACCTAGAGAGCCTAAAAACCTCATGTTCATTTCCTTTTTGTTATACGTTTTACCAAGAGAAAAGCAACTATTAATTACCTCAACTGAAGCGATCGTATGCTTGTCTCAAGGTTTCCTTAGGATCCTTTTTGAAAGAATCAAGCTAGCTGGATGTATGTATATTTTACATTATCTCTTGTGTCTTGGTCTCCTTCCAAGTATTCCACAAGAGCTTCCCATCTCTTTGCGGTTGTACATCGAATCACTTGTTGGTATGTGCTTGTGTCTAGAGATGGTGATTATGTTGATTGCTTTCTTGTCAAGCTCTACCGACTTTCTATCATCCTCTGTCCATTCATATTCTTCTTTAGGTACTTGCGGGATTCCCGATGGAGGCTAGAAGATTTGCCTTCATTTGTACATGTTGACTGCGGTAACACATTTCCATAATCTGTTGTCAATAGAGTTCATAAATCTCATTACTTTATCCTTCCATACATCAAAATGTCCTTCGTCCAATATTGGGACGTGGTTAGCATTAGATGTAGGCAGCATGTAGTGTGTTTGTGCCATTTTATCGTATCTCTCAAGAGTTTAATCTTGGAAAAACTTGTTTTCAAATAGTAAGGCTCTGATACCAATTGTGGGTCCCAATGGACACAATAATAAGCTAGAAAGGGGGGTTGAATAGCTTATTGAACACTTAAAACTTTTTGGTAAATACTTTGAAAGATACTTGCAATCTATCGAAAGATTCAAGTAGCGGAAGACCTTCAAGGTAGTTGTTCGAGTGCAGATAAGGACTACCGGTAGACCTTTACAAGTTACTTAAGTTACATTGTAAATGGATAAAGATAATCACAGTAAAGAACAGATCAAATGACAGACAAACAAATATGAAACAACACAAGTATTTTGGGATGGTTCACACTATAAAAGTGCTCGTCCGTCCACCAAGGCGATCAACCTTGGATTTAAATAGTGCACTATGTTTTCCACTAGATTTAATTACAACGAATATCTCTAATGGATCGTGTACAAAATATTGACTTGTGTTTGGGGTCTAGGGAATTAAATATCTGTAAATACAGGATATTTAATTCGTGCAGAAGTATAGTTAATGAAAGTAAACAACAAGAAGATAAAACAATAAGTGTTGATGAGCGACTTCTTGTTGTTGGCGAGGACTTCTAGATACTGTTTAGGATCTCTTGATAGCAGGCTGTAAGACTTGGAGTTGTGGAGTTTCAGAGCGATCCTATTAGTGTTCGATTGATTACATGCGGTTGTTTTTGTTCGGTCTTCAATGGCGGCATTTATAGCGGGTGCACTTCAAAGATCCGTTGGAGAAAGGCGAATACTTCAACGACTCTTTTCATCAATGCATTAAATGTATGGAAATTTTGTCGATCAAGGATTTTCATCTTCACAGATATCTAGAGCAGGGAATGATTTCTAAGATCTTCAAAAAGGTGGGCGATTTAGGTGTCAGATCTGAGAGTTGTTGCAGAAACTAGGGGACAGTCTGCTTTTCCTGCTTTCACTATTCAGGACGAAAAGTCTTCCTGCTTTTTGGAAAGGTTGCTTTCGGCGGCTTGATATGTCAGGGAATTTCTTGGATTAATTCAAACAATGATTAGGATAAGTTTGAATTAATCCAATTAATCTTTGCTGGATAGGACACGTCATAGAAGATTAGGTGGACACGAGGTCTGGTTTGTAGGCGATAGGCGGGTCTTCAGATAAAGCTTGTGGAGAGGTCTTCCGTGAACTTGTGAAGTCCTATAAAAATTATACTAGGCAAAGTTCTATACCACGGTTGCCACGCTAATCGTCTGCGGCCTTAGATTAGCCACTGAAGTATAAAACTAATGTAATGTATTGAGCAGATATAAATCTATCATAAGAATCAACAATAAGGTCTTTTATATAAAATGTCTCCCACTATTTTATTTAAAACTATAAACCCCTAAATAGATTTTAGAAAATCAAATTTTTCTTAGTGGGCTTGAAGCCAATAAAAACATTTCACACCCCAATTTTATGAGCCCATGAAATATTTCCTTCGGTAGTCAACTTTTTGACAATTGTATCAATATACAACCCTCAAGATTATTTTGCCTCATCTCTTCCCATATACCCCAATTTTATGAGCTCATATGGTACTAAATGTTAAACAAAACCCATCAAACCATCGTGTAGATGGAGTATTTAGAGTCCCACGACTCGCGGCCAACCTAAAAACAAGTCCATCCCACGAGCATCTATATGCTTGGTAGGGATCACAACTTTCTCATATAAAATCACTCCACGACTCATGGCCAATGACTAAAAGTGGTAGCATCGTCATGTCATCTAGCTTTGATGGAAGGCATGGAACAATATGTCTAACATATTTTTATCCATATTTGTTTGATATAAATTTAATCAAATTAAAATTCTTTTAAGTTTCAAAAACTTGGGGTTTTCCTTTCAAGACCTCATCCAATTAATTTATTAGGTGGATTTATATATAACGCAATATGTCATCATATGAGCGCAAGCATAAAGCATTAAATAAATCTAGCATACAACCTATGCAAAAACGATGGGATGATCATGGCCAACCTATGCGACCCATTTGAGCCAAAAAAATGGGTCATGGTCAATCTAAGGGACAAAATAAATAGAACTTCTTCTATTACATTTTATTATAATTACCCATACAAGCATGGGCCTTCATATTCTATTCTATTACATTTGCAAGATCTACCCACACAAGCGTGGGCTTTCGCATCGAACGTCCTCCGATTCAAAAATTAAAGAATCTCACCTTCTAGTCTACTCTCAATGCAAAAATTTAAAGAAATTACAAATAATGGAATAAGAGGCTCGCATGCCCCAAAAACCCAAAGATAAATACATCTAATCACATTGGTCATAGGCTCATGATCATCCCTAAATAAATCATGCTAAATATTCATCACATAAATATAAAGCACAAAAAGGTATATGTGTCAATTTAGTTTTGGGATAAACATTTCTTGACTATCCATAAAACTATTTTATTAAGTATTAAAATTAACCTATTAAGTTTAAAACCTGAATAATACAAGAAAAACTAAAAAGAAAATTTGAAGTACACGACTGGGATAAAATGAATGAGAAACCTTTTCATATTCATCAAATATTACGACAAAGTCATACTTTGTTGTTTAAATATTATAATAGTAAAATGTTTTGAAAACAATCAAAACATCTAGTATAGTATACTCCACAAGCACAAAGCAAACCAAACAATGATCTCATCACGCATGGACCGCATGGTGATTGTGAGTTTTTCAAAACATCAGTTTAAAATGAACAGACTGAAACACAACGAAATGCTTCCAGCTTTCGTATTTCTTTTTTCTTTCACCGAATCGAAACTTTCAAAGAATTCAGAATCCTTAAAAAAACTCTAATTAAGAAATCGATTTAATGCTTGTTTTTTTTTCGATTTCAGTTTTTATCCCATATATTAAATCGAATAAAACATCTTTTATCACACAAACAACTATTCATTAAACATATTTTAACAGATTAAAACATGCTTTAAATCGCAAATGAACTTGCACAATTGCGAAACCGTGGCTCTGATACCATTGTTGGGTTCGCTAGATTACGGGGTTAATCGCAGCGGAAATTTTAAAAATTTTAAAATATGTATACAATATACAAAAGATAGCCCCAAAAACCTTATAGCGATTTAATGATCGCGCGTATCGTGCAAGTATAAAAAGGAGTTTTTAGGTCTTACCGAAAACCGCTTCCAAAAGCTTCCGGTTGATGAAGATGTAGAGACAATCAATTGTCGGCTCGTACACCAAATTACTCGTAGAGGTCCACATGTCCCTCCTCCAAAGTAACTCCACACGAATGGATAAAATCACCGAATCAAAAATTTCGCTAGCAATTTTTTATCCGTTTTGTTCAACCCAAAAACAAAGAAAATTTTATAGATTTTCCAATTGAGAGAGTAGTAGAAAAGAAAAGTCTAGGAAAACTTTCTTGGTTTCCTAGTTTTTTAATCAAGTAACCAAAAGGATACTCCAATGTGAGTTTTTGAAGAGAAACGGCCGAAATCAATTCTCCAAGAATTGATGATACGTTTTTAATAACGTATCATTAACTATCCTACTAAATGACCAAAACCTTAATGTGTCATACAATCTAATTTGTACACAATAGTGTCTAGGTTCATTAGTAAGAAGATATGGTATTATAATTAATACCATCTAATGCCATATTAAAATAACTTTTATCTAATATTAGCAATGTTACCCCTCCTACTCATTTCTTTCAAATTAACTCGATGGACTCCACTAACGAGCCTAATTAAATATTGAGTTGGACTTTTAAAAAAAATATATAAATAAAAATCTCATCAATTAATCTGAATTAATTGACCAAGCCCAAATTTAATTAAATTGATCAAATCAATTTCATCCATCAATTAATCTCTACTAGTCATCTGCGTCCAACAATTTGGATCAATTCTTTTATTGAACAAATGAATCCTTACATTCTTAGTGTGTGACCCTTTAGGTTCACAACTAATGCTAGTTGTAGGCGAATAACAATTTATTCTATTAAATAATTCCATTAGTTAATATACTTGAAATTAACTCATTAATTTCAAGAACCTACAAATCGTGGGAACACCTAGCAAGTAGCACGAATACCTAGCAATAGGTGAAATAGCGAGTAAACCTATTTCAATTACGAGTGCATACATGTACTGTCCTATCGACATCTAATTTCCCGATTAAATCTAGGATATGGATTATAAGTCAATATCCAATTGATTTAATAATTGTGATTCCATTTCAAGTACCAATGATTCCTTTATGAATCAAATTCATCATGCCTTGGCCAAGGTCTTCGAATCATGAACTATGAAAAACACAGGAAATTCTCTTATCATCTGACAAGTGTCGAATTCTATGTTAGCCACTGATTAACCTCCGTGCACACCAATGCAACACCCAAAATATCCCTTTGCGATTGTTAAGCAATCAGAAAGTAAATCAAAGTGTTACATGATGTACACAAGCTTACTATCGTGCCTCAAGTCCGAGGACTAATCATGTATTATCACAACGTGAAAAATTCTTAATTTGACAAATAAAATTTCCATTTAAGAATTCTCAACGGGTCATGTTCAGTGAACTTGTTCTCTAACAAGCACCTGCAATATATGTACTTGCGTCACAACGTTGATGCTAATGAAATGCAACATCCTCATCATACGAGCATATATCATACGCATAAGTCTTACAAGGCTATTCAATGTCCTTGTCTTGAAAAGCCAACTGACTTAGAACCAATTTAAGACCAAAGCACTAGAAACATATTTCATGATTACCATCAAATGCGCAACCATGCTCCATAACTAAAATTGGTCTAAGGACTTTATCATATATTTATAAACAATTAATAATATAAACATAAGATAAATAAATGCCTTTATTTAAATATAAATTCCAATAATATTTTTTTACAAGTAGAATAAAAATCCAATCTAATTGGAACGTCGGACATTCTACTCTAACACCAACATCACAAAAACAAGCATCATCCTATCATAATGTTTTTTATTTCAAAAATTAGCCTTCAGTACAACAATTCCAAAAAAAATATTCAAATATCAGAGGAATGAAAAATCTTCAAAACCATCAACAATTTGGAATTTTTCATACATTTTCTCATATGCCACAATAATCATTTGGCTTATTTTCTCATATGACGCAACAATTTGGAAATACTCCACCTTTGTCATACCAACGATCACAGTTCAACCAAGGGTATTTCCCTATGGGAGTGATGGGAAGTTCTACATATAAATATGTTCCGAGTAGTCCCCCACTTTCAAATTTGCCTCATTTTTCAACACAACCAGAACAAGTTAATGATGAAGAGGCAGATGAGGATGCCTTGGTTGATGAAAATACTCCTCAAAGTGGAACATCAACAACAAGAGTAAGGTGGTCCACAAACGAGACAAAAATCTGTGTAAATCTTGGGATAATGTGACTACCGAGGTTTATGTTGGTACAAACCAAACTTCTATCCAATTTTGGCAAAAAGTTATAGATTGTTATAATGCACATAAAGAGGAGGGTCTTAACTGAAATTTATGTCAATGTAAAAATCATTTTGGAAAGGTGTCAAGGGGAGTTGCAAAATTCTCAAGAGCCTTTAACCATGCATTAGCTACAAAGTAAGTGGGTGGAATGATGACGATGTCATTAACAAGGCACGTAGTATATATCAAGTTGATGAGGGAAAATGTTTTACCTTAATGGAAGCTTGGGGAGTACTTCGAAAGACACCAAACTGGTGGGTGGCCAATGTTGAAATGGTTCAAAATTCAGGCAATAGTGGCTCGAAGAGAAGTCGAATAAATGAAGCCTATCATTTTTCAAATTCTTCCTCCAATTCTGAAGAAACCTCAATTGTATATCCAGATCGACCTCCCGACAGAAAAGCACTGGGGTTCATGGTTAATGAAAAGGGAATCGAAGCGAATCATGAGAAGATTAGGCACTAATCAAGATGAAGCCACCAAAATGCATAAAGGACATCCAGTGTCATAATGGTAGGGTTATTCCTTTCGGTCGCTTGATCTCCACGTCAGCAGAGAGATGTCTGCCCTTTTTCAAGGTTCTCCAGGTAAACAAGGGTTTCGAATGGACGAAGGAGTGGGAGCAGGCCTTCCAGCAGCTGAAGGAGTATCTGGGAAAGCCTCCTTTATTGAGTAGCCAAGTCATGGGAGAAATTTTGTATGTGTATTTGGCAGCTACAAATAAGGATGTAGTCGTTGTTCTTGTTAGGGAGGAGGACAATCTCCAAAAGTCTGTTTATTATGCATCTAAGGTCCTTACTGTAGTGGAGGACTTTATCTTAATGTAGAAAAGTTGGCCTACTCACTCGTCATTACTACTCGAAAATTATGAGCTTATTTTTCTGCACATGTGATAACTGTATACACGGACACTCCACTAAGGAAAATCTTACACAAGACTGATAGCTCTGATCGACTACTCACCTGGTCGATTGAATTAATAGAGTTCCAGATAGATTATCACCCTCGACGAGTTATCAAGGCTTATGCCCTGGCAGATTTTGTAGTAGAAACAAGTTTCAATACTCCAAACGAGGATGAGGCCTCTCCTCAGGTTGAGCCTAACCCCGTTCCCCTTCAGAGAGCTCGCCGAGAGTGTTGTTATGAACTCCATGTTGATGGGGGGAGCTAGCAAGTTGGGAAGTGGTGCAGGCTTGCTATTGGTACCACCCGAGCAGGATATGGAGTTTGAAAAAGCCTTGCGCTTTAAGTTTCCAACCTCCAATAACCAGGCCGAGTACGAAGCTTTGATCACTGGTCTAAAGTTCACACAAGACATGGGTGTACGTGAGATAATGGTTTATAGTGATTCACAGCTGGTCATGAATTAAGTTCAGGGGGAGTATGCAGTACACAACCCGGTTCTGGTACGATACTGTGAGCTGGTGAAAGAAATCCTGAAGGATTTCGATTACTGGGAATTAGTCAGAATTGACCGCGATGATAACATGCGCGATGTTTATCTTTCCAAGATGGCAGAGGAGGAAATTCAATTCTTGCATCGGTGTGTCATGATTGAGTACTTGGAAGTGCCCGCAATAGAGAAGGAGGTCATTATGGACATTGAGCCTTCTACGAAATGTTGGACCGATGATCTAAAGGATTATATCAAGCAGGGAGCCTTGCTTAAGGATAAGTCGGAAGCAAGGGTGATACACAAGCAGGCATGTAGATATACAGTCCTAAATAGGGTCCTATATAGACAATCATATACAAGACCCTTACTCAGATGCGTGCGACCAGAGATGACTAAAGGTATATTAGGGGTGATAGATGAAGGAAAGTGTGGCAGACATCCTGGGTGACGTTTGTTGGCAGAAAAGATCCTGACCGCGGGTTTTCATTAGATTACCTTGAGGCGTGATGCTGAAATGTACGTCAAGCAGTGTGACAAGTGACAATGTTATACCAACATTCCTCGCCTACCTTCTACTGAGCAGACACCCGTGGTGGCATCATGGCCATTTGATATGTGGGCAATATACTTGATTGGCCCTTTCCCCTTAGCTTGATTGAAATTCAAATATGCAGTGGTGGCCATTGATTAATTTACAAAATGCATAGAAGCCAAACCACTGGCAATGATCAGCGAGGCGAATGTAATTGACTTTGTACACGAGCACATTTGGTGTCATTTTGGTGTTCCACGAGCCATAGTGTTCGACCATGGGACTCAGTTCTCAGAGAAATTCACTAAGGCATGTGTGCAGATGCGTGTGAAACACTGGCAGTCTTCTGTGTAATATTCTGAAGTCAACAGTCAGGCAGAGGCAGCGAACAAGTAGGTTTGACATGCCCTCAAAAGAAGTTTGGAGGATAAGGTTGGTAAATGGGTAGATGAATTACAAACAGCGTTGTAGGTGCTCAGAAAATCGATCAGGGGGTCTATGAGTGAGACACCTTTTTCTCTCGCTTATGGTTCAGAGGCCATTGCGCCAATAGAAATGTACTTGCCGAATCATCGAGTGTCCCATTACAACACACAAAGTAACACTGCAGCTCGAGCGCTGATCTAGATCTTCTTGAGGAAAAAAAAGGTAGAGTCCAGAATGAGAATGACGAACTACAAACAAGGAGCAAAGGCTCACCACGACAAACGAGTTCGAGGCCGATCTTTTGCTGTGGATGATTGGGTTCTTCGGAAAATCGAGGCAACGGGTCATCGAGCAGAATGGGGAAAACTTTCACCTAACTGGGAAGGCCCTTTTTCAAGTTGTCAAAGTGATTAGAGAATAGACTTATATGTTGCAAACTAAGGAAGGCAGCGATATGAAGCATCCATGGCATGCTGATTATCTCAAAAAGTGTTACCGTTGAGCAAGATAATCGAACAAAGGATGTAATTTGTTTCTCATTGTATGATCGGTTGTATTGTGTTTATTTTATGAAATAAATGATCCCAGTTGATCTTCATGTTGAGTGCATCTTTTATTTCGATTATATCCTTTTTATGAGCACGATATGTCTCTGCTCGGTGAAAAGGGTTAGTGTTCGAACCTAGATCATAGCTTGTACCTAAGGCCAATTCGTGTAGTGAACCAGTTGTACTTGTTTCCATGCTCGCGAAAGTAAGCAGGGGTTTTAAACGTAACCTTGGAACTTAGCTTGTATCTAAGGACCAAGTGGTTGGTGACCTTAGATTTTAAATGTGTACCTAAAGTCTAAGCGGTTATGTGAACTAGTTGTGATATGACCACTGAATAAATCAAGCTGGTGTTGGAAGGTTAAGAAAACAATGAGAATGGAAACACAATGATGTTCATGCGAAGTTAAAAATATTATAGGCTTAAAGGGAATTGTTCAAAACATGAAATGTGCAGAGGCATGCAGGCCGACATAAGGTTTAAAGTACTAAGAGGAGAATGGTGTCATCAGTGGCTATGTAAAACCCTGATATACTGCTTGCTTGTGATATGCATGAATTCATACACTTATAATCATCATGAATATGTTCATTTAGCTCCCGTATATGTTTAGAGTCAATAGCATGATCGTTGACGTTGTTTGAGATGCACGTATGCATTTTTCTTTCGCGAGATGCGTTGAATCTCAGGTTTATATTTTATGTGATTAACACATGGATAATTGTTAGAGGGAATTTATAATACCATTAACATGCCTTGGTTGTTGGTTAGATGCTTGTTGCATTGTCGGTTTGGTCGCTAGTTTGATTTTAGCGTTAACCCTTTTCAGTTTGACTTTTGGGTCCGTCGTTTCGAGTTCTCGCCTCGAAGTTCTTGGCCTTGTTTTGTTAAGGTTTGAGGATTGATTGCTTGGGTTATGATTTGGAGGACAAAGGTTGATTTATAGACCATTTTGGCTTGAAGGACTCGAGTATGCATGCGGGAGAGTCCGATCGAGCAGCTGTAAAAGGCCCGGAAAGTGAATGGGAGGATGCGCCGCATCCCCTTATATGATGCGATCCGAAGGTCCTTATTTCGCTTACGGATTTTTGTTCTACTGTGAGTCTGTCCGAACTTTTGCCACTTAAACCCAATCTAAACCTATCCTAAACTCACTTAATTAGCCTAATACTAATCCTAATCATCTATTAAGAGATTTAGGGTTAATTAGTGACTTGATTAGTGAACTAACCCCCATATAAAAACCAAATCACCGACTCTTCATTAGTTCTAGTTGCGATTTCTTCTTGAGTTTCTCGCGACTACTTCACCCAAGGCGCGAGAGAGGGCTTGAGAGGAGACGATTCTAGGGTTTCAAAGGGGCTGAGCTTGGAAGCCATAGTCAGAGTCTTCTTTCTCCATCTAACCCGCAAGTTTGAAGAGAGCTGAGTGAGAGGAACGACTTCATCCTTTGAATTCGGGCTAAAGGGCTTTGTGCTGAAGTTCTTGTAAGTTTCTACCTCTCTTCCTTGATTTTTGGGCTCCATTGACCCTAGGGAAACAGCCATTTGTGGTATTTGAGGTCAATGGAAGCCATTGTTAGGGTTGTAGAAGAAGCATGAACCCTAGGTTTTTTTCAATTGAATGATAGAACTTGATTTACCTATGTGAGACCATGATATATGTGAAATTCATGTTCTAACTAGCCTATTGAACTTGTTTATGTTGATTGATCATGTGGATTGATGTTGGTTTGGTTGAGATACTTGGAGGGTGCTCTTGCCCTAATTTCGATTAGCTTGCAAAATTATTGATGTGAGCATGAAAAATGTTTTATATGTTTAGTAGAGCATATTAAACCATATTGTGTGAATTAATCGTGAATTGGAAATTATTGGTTGGTATGGTGACTTGAATAAATTTATAACCAAGATGGCTAATTTGTTCTAAGTTACCTTGTTAATTATTTTGTGGGGTTTATGTGAATTTATTGATCGCCGGGTTTATGGTTTTGACGATAGATATGAACTTAGGGGATGATGAAGCCTAAGCTTCTATTCCTTGAATTTTCTGAAACTTAGATTGAACTCAACGGAGTTAACCTTTGGTTAGTTTGAATCCTAGAACTATGATTTTAAGTCCCCACGGAATCTTGGGTAGAATTCATGGAGGTCGAGCCTCCAAGAAGTTTTGAAGTGTGAAGCACACTTGATTATGAGAACTTATATGATTCTCGGTGTGATATTTATGCTAGTTGTGGATGAATTGCATGACTAGTTTGATGGTAGAGTGTTTACCTACTTGTTTTGAGCATATGAGTATATATTACTTGTGTTTGGGTTTTGAGTCCACCGGGCGCCGCCTTGAGTCTTTGGTGGGTCGATACATCGCTTTCACGAATTATGGGATTCGTGATTGCGATGGATCGCCGTGTGAGTCACACACACCCCTCCATCGATGGCCACGGTGGGGAAGTAGTTTATCTTAGTTGTAGTAATACACATGACTTTGATAACTATGGAACTCGAGAGCGGAG
>JABEVN020004050.1:0-15790 GCA_013146195.2 Codonopsis lanceolata | reverse complement strand
CATCCTCCTCAACGATCCTTGAAACACAATGATGCGAGCAAGAAAGTCAAGCTAAAGACTTTAAATTAGAACTATTCATACCGGTTTTCTCTTTCCTCTCTTTTCATTTATTTGTTTTTATAGCTTTTGTATTTATATGCATGTGTCGCTTTTCGAAGCCCTCCCGAGTTTGTGGGTTTATAGGGAGGTGTATATAGTGTCCCCTCGCAAAAATATTTTTCTTTTATTTGCTTTTCATGGAGTTGTGATTGATGTCTTGCCTTGGTATGTTCATGAACATTGAGGGCAATGTTCGGTTCTAAGTTTGGGGGTGGGGTTAGAATTATTTTTGCCCTCGATTTTTGAGAAAATTTTGAAAATTTTTAGAAAATTTCAAGCTAGTTTGGACCCCTTTAATTATGCTTTGATCATTCATCTCATCATTTTGGCGCTCATTGAGTTGTATGTGCATTATTTTCTTGGATTTGGCCTTGAGATTATTATATGCATACTTGAGGATATTTTGTGATTTTTGTGCTAGCCTTTCCCTCATTCATGTTAAATAGTGCCCATGTGTGGATCTCTTGATAATTTTTTTAAGCTAAGCTCTAGCTTTGGTTGTGCATGTGTTATGAGTACCTTGTTGTGAGTTGTGATGCCGTTAGATGATCTTGAAATTGATGAATAGCTTGGCTTGTGAGTATGACAATAGCATGATATAGGCCATGTTTGACTCGTTTGTGCCATATCGACCTACCCATGTTCACATTAAATCCCTAGTGTCCCATTTGAGCCTTAATGAAAGAATGGTGTGCAAAGCACACAATGAACCCCATTCGCCTTCATTTGGATCGCCCGCATTGACTTATCCCATGAGCCTATACACTTTATCCAACCCTTTGAGAGAGCACTTTGTGAAATGAATTTATAAATCTATGTCTTGGAAGGAATGTGTGCTTCATGGAAGTGTTGTTCTTCATATATTTGGTGTGGTGTGGTTTTAATCTTGGTTGATGGGTTGGAGGTTGTTTATATTGTAAAAAGGGGCCCTTGTGTATTAAAAAAAAAAAAAAAATCAAAAGTGAAGGGCATCCCAAAATTGTGAACCATTTGTGCTTTCAAGTTATTCAAAAAGGGAAATTGTGGGATGAAAAAAAAAAATTATTTGTGGTAGTTTGATATGCTCTCAACCCCATGTTCTTGATGTGTAAAAAAAAAAAAAAAAAAGAAAAAAAGAAAGAAGAAGCTAAGTTTGGGGGTTGTTGAGAAGAATGGTGAGTTATGATGAAGTGTGTTGTTTCATGAAGTTAGACTTGAGTGTGAAGGCTTCACTTGTGCTCTCTTGTCTTGATTTCCTTCCCTTCATTTGTAGCTCAACCTTGGCCTAAAGTTACAAGCTTTGCAAAAGTCCTATTGATATTGTCATGCCATGGGTTATTGCCTTGTGAAGTATTTATCTCTTTCGGTTTCATGGCTTATGCTTGGTATTTCATTTAACGTTCAATCCTAGCTAGAGTGATGCTATTTAGTCATGGGCTTGTGCTTCATGTTTTTAAGTAAGTGTTTGAGGAAAGTTTGATAGCATTGGAATCACATCATACCTTGGTTATGCATTTTTATAATCTTGAGTTTGATTTCTTTCATGGTAATGCATATGGGATCTTGATTGAGTGCCTTCTTCATTTCATCGTTGTCTCGAGCTTATCCATAATCCATATCTCTCTTTGCTCGGGACGATCAAAGCTTAAGTTTGGGGGTGTTGATAAGCTTATTATTTTCTATTATTTTCATTAATTTTCCGGAATTTTATAGGTTATTTTGAGCTTTGGTTGATAATTAATTGCATTTGAGAGCCTATTTTTATGTATTTTCATGCTTCATGTAGGTATCTCAAAGATATTCGAGTTTTTATGGCTCAATACGTGCAAATCGAGGACATCCCGAGCTCCAATGTTAAGTTTGGGCACTTTATGTTAAGTTTCGTTAAGAGTTTCAAAGCACAAAAGGCAACAGAACTTAACTGAAGCTGATTGAGGACTAAATTGCGAAGTCTGGGGGCAGAAGGACTTCGGTAGCCAACTTCAGAAACTTAGGGAAGCCGGCGCTCAAGTCCAAACTTCAGGGGAGGCCGGAGCAATTCCCTGAAACCGCATTTCATTAATGCGTTGTCGACAGCAGGAGCGGCCACGTCACCCGCCTCAGCCCAGCTGACCCGCGCGTCCTGCTTCCGGATCCGGATCCAACCCGCGAAGTCCCTGCCCCATCCAGCTCCACCAGCCCGCTTTCTCACCCGCTTACCCTCACAAGCTTCAGCCCATTTCACCTGGGCGACCCGCGAACCACCCAACCTTCCAGCCCTGACCCTGCCGCAACCCAAGTCATTTTCTTACCCCATTTTGCCCCCAATCTTCTTCTAAACTTCCTATTATGCCCTTTATTGCCTTAGCAAAATTGGGAGAGATTCAGGGAGCATGGTTTTCGGGCAGGTCGGGGTTTGAGAAACGTAATGAAGGCTGGAAACACAAACAGGAAGAAGGTTAGGGCTTGAACAGAAAAACGGAGTGCTGGAGCAAGAATCTGGGAGTAGAAGAAATAGGAGGAAGCAACCACATTTCAAATTTCATTTGTCCATCTTTCCTTCTTCTCTTCATTGTTCCTCCATTGTTGCTCAAGCCAAAGCTAGGACTTCAATCATCTCCTTCATTGTAAAGTATTGTGCACTTTAACCTTTATTTTTATTTAATGTCAATATTTTTCATTGAAGATTTGATTTATTTCCTTAGCATCATGAACTAAATTAATTGCCTAGGGTTTTGATATATATATTGGCTTGGATGTTGTGATTTAAATTTGGGGCTTTGTTATTAATTTCTATTCACTTGTTTTTGGGTATTATGTTGTGTTCTTAATGCTTGTAATGATTTGATCACCCATTGCATGATTTCAAAAATTGTTTAGTGCATGAAAGTGACTTGATAATTTTGGAAAATACAATATAGTTGTTTTGAGTTGGGTTAATCTAAGTTATTAATCATCTTTAAAATAGTCAATTGGGGTTTTGTGTTTGGAAGCGATTAATTGGATAAATTCATACGTAGCGAAAGCCCGTGAATTTATACCGTTAATTAGCACCGTTATACGAAGCGAAAGCCCTTAACGGTGATTTTTGAATCCCCGACTCCCAAAAATAGAATAGTTTTAATAGCAACCCCTTATTAAATCACAACGGAAGAGCCAATTGAAAATCAAAACCCTAGATCCTCTCTCATTGAAGCCAACCTCAATTTAATATTGCTTTATTTAAATTCTTGTTTTAGCTTAAGTAGTTAGTTAATTCTCTTAAATTCGATAGTCTAAATATTGTTGAAATTGCAACATACTTGGTACTCACTAAAAACAACCAAATTGCTTCCTCGTGGGATCGACACTCTACTTACCACTTTATTACTTGTTTGACCGGGTAATCTTGCCCGTGTTGCGTTCGCGCGACCAACAGTCCTTCGATAGGTTCAATTTATTGTGTTGGTGAGCCAGTGTACGACATATGCACTCGGTCATGCAGTTATCCGCACCTCTAAGCCTTTATTATTTGCGATTACATTCATTTGTTCAAAGCAAAATAATATAGGGATTGATAAACAACACAATCAACAAACATTGAATAGACATATATATATGAATCAAAACATAAATTCGATACAAGTTACCTCCCACCTCCTAGATTAGGGATGATTTAGTTCATCATAGGCGATGAAGCGACACATGGAGATGATGAAAGGCATGATTTGATCTTCAATACTTGAAATTACAAAACCTAACTATGTTATACAATCTAAAAACTACCTAAAATCTATGTAAAGAGAGCTTCCAGTAGGCCCTCCTATGCTTAGGCTCGGCATCGACTTCTATATATACTCGGGAGTTGTGATTGGATCGAATGACCGTGTGAAAATCCGAAAAGGTCGCATTCGCCACCTTGCGTCAGCAGTGCTTTGGATACCTTGCGTCCGCAAGGTCTCCGCAAAGTGTGGGTGGCTTTTGATTCTTTGATTGCGGCTTTATGGGGACCGACGCCTACCTTGCGGTCGCAGTCACGAGGCACTCAAGTGCGTCGCAAGGTGTCCATTGGCTTTTATTTTTCTTCAATTTTTCTCTTCCTTGTAATTTGCACTTAAAACCCCGGAGTTTCACGTATTTTTCACAATAATCATCCGAAACTTACAAAACTCACCGAAAACATATATTAGTACTCAAAAGACTCGTGAAAAGCATAATTTAAGTCATAGAAGTATATAAAATCGACGTATAAAATACATCGATCAGCAGTCGTTCCAATTGAAACCTCCCCGAATGAGCTTACTCAGATGATCGGAAACATTCACTTCGGAAATGTCATAATGTTTACTGATCTAGATCTGCCCAAGAAAGGAACCAACCACATTGATGCCCTTCATATCACTGTGGGAGTAATGGAAAAGCGGGTTCCTCGAGTTCTGATCGACAACGGGTCCTCTCTGAATGTATGTCCCGCCAGCACCTTCGCCAAATTAGGAACAAAAATATCAGAACTCGCTCCTTCTTCACAGACAGTAAAGGCATATGACTACACCAATCGATGTGTCTTAGGGGTAGTCAATCTGATGCTGACTATTGGGCCACTAACCATGCCGGTCGAATTCCATGTCTTAGACATACCAGCCACTTTCAGCCTGTTCTGGGACGCCCTTGGATCCATGGGGTAAAAGGGGGTAGCCTCTTCATTACATCAACGTGTCAAATTCATCCACGATAATCACATAGTAATTATTCTGGCTGACAAGATTGTGGAAAACAAGGAAAGCGAGGACATCCCAATCCTCGAGATAGAGCATGAGGACACGGGTATTTTCCTCAGTGGTTTTGAGGTTATCCCCCAAGCTGTGGTCAACGCCCTTGAATACGGCCAAGAGACTGACATCACCGGAAAGAAAACCACATCCCTAGGAAACATGGTTCCTTTAAACATGTTTCGAAGAATGAATTATATGCCTGGTTTGGGTCTTGGTAGAAACCAACAGGGGCTCGTCAATCTAGTCCAGGATGAACTTAAGGAATGTATCCCTCCCTTTGGCCTAGGATACACACCTACTCTAGCTGAGATAGCTGCTGTCATGAAACAAAAACGTGAGAAAAGAAAGGCAGAAAAAGAAAAGCGTCCTTACACACATCCCCCTCTCCAACCATACAGAAAGACCTTAAATGGTTACTTCGTAAGGAAAGGGGAAACAGACGCCTATCTCATGTTCCCTGAGCCCTGGATAGATCAGAATGGGAAAAGATGCCCTGGTTGGGAAATCTTTGAAGATGTCAGTCTTCTCACAGACAAGATGGAACAGTCACCACAGCCAGTAGCACTTGCATATAAAATTGCCACTTTTGAAAACACTTGGTCTATAGATCAGGATGACTATCCTCTGGTCTTATTTGATGATGATGGCCTGGAAGACAGTTTCTTGGGTATGATAGAAGGAGGTACTGAATATGCAAAGCTCCCTGATAAGTTCGAGCTTCTCACTGCTAAGCCTCTGCAGAATTGGTATGTTACTACCGGTCCGCTCTTGACTCCCGCAGAACTGGTAGACCGCTTTGGATATACTATCCCCCTTCCTTCTCTTAGCTTTACGGATTGGTCATCTACCGATCCGCTCCCTAATAATGAGGATCTCAAACCCCAGGTCCTCAATAATGTAATAAACCCCGTGCAGCATGCTTTTAATAATAATATGAATGTCTTTGCTTATTCCTTAGTTGCACCTACATTAAAAGATACATTAAATAATCATAATAATGAATCATTTAATGAAATGGACCCAAAAGATAAAAAATATTTGCTTGAGCTTGTAAAGTCAGTTGAGCAACAGGAACATCATCACTCGGCGGCGGCAGTGAAGACTTGTCAATCATCAATCCGGGGTGAACAATCAAGTCAAAGAAATCAAAATCGGCAACTACGCAAGGCTCACGAAGGGTAGCACTCATCGACCTCCTCAAAGAGTTCATAGATATCTTTGCCGGTCCTATGAAGACATGCCTGGGGCTAGATCCGACCATAGTCGAACAGGATCCTATCTATCCGGATGCTCGGCCAATCAAGCGAGAAGCTCCGCCCGAATCAAACGAGAATGGTCACTTTGCAAGTCAAAGAAGAAATTATGAAGCGACTCCATGTCAACTTCATTCGGGTTGTTGAATACCGATCTGGTCTCCAACATAGTGATTGCCCCAAGCCAACGGAAGGTCGAATCTGTGTCGACTTCGCGACCTCAACAAAGCGTCGCCCAAAGATGATTTCCGCTACCCAACATTGATATTGTGGTAGATCTTTGTTCTTTGCTCACAAGATCGAGATCCTTCGCCGACGGCATGCTCGGCTACAATCGATTAAAATGGCAGCGAGAAGATCAGAGAAGACTTCATTCGACCACTCTTTCAGGGGTACCTATTGCTACTTGTCATGCCATTTGGGCTAAAAATGTTGGGGCTACTTATCAAAGGGTCTGCCACCACTCTCTTCCACGACATGATCCACAAAGAAATGGAATTCGTCGATGACATGATTGTACATTCCGATGGCCAACGGTGCTCATATCGTAGATCTTGAAAGTTCTTTGAAAGACTCGAGAAAGCATCGATAAAACTCAACCCCACCAAATGCACATTTGGGGTCACGAAAGCAAAGTCACAGGATTCTTAGTGGTGAGCAAGGCATCGAGATCGAGCCAAGGCAAAGATCAAAGCCATCATAGAGATGCCGCAGCCAAAAACTCCGACGAAGTCAAAGGCTTCCTAGGTCGATTACAATATATCAGCTGCTTCATCGTGGACGACTCACCACCACCGTGGGCCCCTCTTCAAGCTTCTAAAGAAAAATCTTGACCAAGTGCGGGACGAGAAATGTCGACTAGCCTTTGAAAAAATAAAAACCTATCTCACCAATCCACCCGTGCTAGCCCCCTCCCCATACACATAAACCTCTTCTCATATACTTAACCGTCACAGACACGCCAAGTTAGGAGCCATGCTTGCCCAAGAAAGATAGACTCCTACATCGAAAACGCCATATACTTCATCGTAAGTAGGAAGGCTGCAAGGAAGTGAGCTGAATTATTCGGCTGGAAAAAGTTGTGTGGCCTAGTCGGACAACTCAAAGGCTCAAACCTATTCGCAAGGGACGATCCATCAAACTCATCTCTAGGATGGATCCTATCAAATACATCTTCGGCAAACCATCACTTTCCGGCGGCTAAGTGGGCCTTCCTTCTCAACGAGTTTGACATCACATATGTCACGCTCAAATCTATCAAAGGCGAATCGCAGATCACTTAGCCGGTCTACCTCTAAAAGTCGAAGATGCTATGAGCGCCATTTCCTGCATCGAAGGTATCTGGAAATCACCGACCACGACCCGGTGGCGGATGTTCTTTGATGGAGCCGCAAACAAAAGAGGCTTTGGCATAGGAATCTTACTCATCGATCCGGAAGATTCTCACACTCCACAGCCCTAAGATTGGAGTTTGAATGCTCCAACACCACCGAATATGAAGCTTGCATTGCCGGCTGGAAGAGGCTCTCCAAAGGAAGGCCAAAAATCTTGAAGTCTTTGGAAACTTACCTCGATCATAAACCAAGTCGAAGGGAAGTGGAAACCCAAGATCCCCGGCTCCAACTCTATCATGCCAAATTAACAGCCCTTGCCGCTCGGTTTGATTCCATCTCATTCCACTACTTGCCGCGGGACAAAAATCGATTCGCCGATGCACTGGCCACTCTGGCATCACTGGTCCAGATTCCCGCAGAAACCCAGATCCAACCCTTCGTAGTCGGGAAGAAAGTAACGCCAGCATACTGTTTCACAATTAATGCAGCTCCTGAGGCAGATCACGAGCCCTGGTATATTGACATCCAAAATCTGCTTGAGAAAGGAATCTACCCTCCTGGCCTAGACAAAAGAGGAAAAGTTTCCTTGCGAAGATGGGCATCACAATTCGTGTTCAGTGGTGGCAGCCTATATAAAAGGCACTACCAAGGCCTCAATCTCTTATGCGTCGACCAGGCCAAAGCCGAGCAAATTATGGACCAGCTCCACGGTGGTACCTGTGGACCTCACATGAATGGCCACATGCTATCCAAGAAAGTTATCCGGCAAGGATATTATTGGAGCTCGCTTGAAACCGACTGCATTCGGTGGGTGCGACACTGTGACAAGTGCCAACGTTTTGCAAATCTGCAGCACGTGCCCCCGCACATCCTATACAACTCCACAGCTCCCTGGCCCTTCTCAACATGGGGTATCGACGTCATAGGCCAAATTCACCCGAAGGGATCCAACGGCCATGAATATGTCTTCGTAGCCGTCGACTACTTTACAAAGTGGGTAGAAGCCTCTTCCTACAAAATCTTGAATGCCAGAAAGGTGTCCGAATTCATCCGAGCCAACATTATATACCGTTACGGGGTGCCTTTTGAGATCATCTCCGACAACGGTTCTCATTTTGAAGGAGACATGAATCGTCTTCTCGACGAGTTCAAAATTCAAAGACACAAATCTTCCCCCTACCGGCCACAAGCAAATGGTGCCGTTGAAGCAGCCAACAAAACCCTCGAGAATATTATCAGAAAAATGGCTGACACAGGAAGAGACTGGCCAGAAAAGCTGCCGTTAGCCCTCTGGGGCTATCGCACCTCAGTTCGTACACCCACCGGGGCCACCCCCTATTCTCTTGCCTACGGCATGGAAGCAGTGCTGCCTATTGAGATTGAAATACCATCATTAAGAGTGATGATGGAATCTGACATAGCAGAAGTCGACTGGGTCAAAGGGCGATTTGAAGAATTAGCCCTGATCGATGAACGTCGGTTACTAGCCCTAGAACACACTCGAGCCTATCAAAGGCGCATAGCCCGGGCATTCAACAAAAAGGTCAAAGGTCGCGATATTCAGGTTGGAGATTTGGTGCTTCAGGAAAAACCCCCCAGTTATGTGGATACTAGGGGAAAATGGAAATCTCCGTGGATGGGACCATACATTGTCAAAGAGATCCGGTCAGGAGGTGCCGTACTCCTCACCAACCAGGAAGGAGAAGATCTTGTTCAGCCCTTCAACCTTGATAAACTCAAAAGGTACTATGCTTGACCCAATCCAAAGGGCTTCCCTCTCCAGCTCGCTAGGTTGAAAACCCGAAAGGGCGGCCTAGGTAAAAGTTAGAGCGAAAAAAAAAGCAAGAAAAAAGGAGAAATAAGGGCTCGATAGGTGAAAACCCGAAAGGGCGGCCTAGGCAAAAATTAGAGCATATAAAAAAATCAAATTAGGAGAAAAGGGAGAGTGAAGGCACTCTTCTAAATCCTCGGCATACTATTTTCAGTCTTCGGCATACAAAGGCTCAACTTACAAGGAAAGAGAAAAACCACGACAAAAGCTCACATTAAAATACTTTAAAACATTTTACAGGTCCTAAGGTGCAACTTAGGAATATTTATTTAAGACATTTATATTTTACATTAACTGCATTGCATATATTATACATATTCCTGCCTACAACCCCACTCGTTTCCCCCAGATACTTCCTTCCTTTTGCAGCTCAGCCTCCTAGCGGTCTATCCATGCCTGCGGCGTCCACCGAGCCGGGCCCATATCCCTCTTCTACGAGGCACAGAAGAGCCCCTATTCTCAGAACCACCGGAAGTATCTCCTTCATCATCACCAGTGTCTCCATTCTCGTGGACTGCTATATTGCTAGGACCAAGCTATATTCCCGATACCAAGATCTCCATCTAGCTCGGTGGGGGGAGCAACCACTTCCGGCTCAGGATTATTCTCATTGATTATCATCATCGGGGTGGCATATCGGCCCCATCCATTTTGAGAAAATCACTTGCCGAGGATCTCAACATATCTAAAGCCAGATCTAGGCCTCATGGGGGAACAGCCCGATTTCCCCAATTATTAGACCTGCGATGAAGATTTCCACAATTTTCAGGGAATTTTCGCTGCTATTTTGTGCTATTTGATTTATAAATTATGCTTTGGAAATATTATTATTTGTGTTTTTGTGCTTAATATAGGTTTCCATGCATAATCGAGCTTTTATATGGCGATTATCACGAAGTTCGAGGCAATTCGGGCTTAAAAGTTGTTTTGGAATTATTTGGTCAAAGTCAGTTAAGCCAAGCGTCAAGAGATCCAAGGCAAAAGAGGAGGCTAACGGAGGAATGAAAATATTAACGGAGGATGAAAATGCAAAAGCGGAAGGAATGGGAAGGCGGCGCCAACTTTGGAACTCGGGGGGCCAGCACGATAAATTTGAGAGAAAGTCAAGGGAGCCGGCGCAAGGCTTAGCTTTAAGAATTAGCCAAGGTTGATTGTGAAACCGGCCACTTGGCGTCAAGCGCTAAGCCGCCGCCTACTAAGCGGACCAGCGGTCTTCTTCATGGATCGGGTCTCACCCGCTCACCGCGTGTTCACGACCCTCCGACCCACCATTTCACCCCGCTTACTCTCTCATCTCTCACCCATTTCCCGGCCTTGGGCTTGGCGTGTCCATCATGCCCCACCTCCCGACCATGCCCCCTTTCCTTTCCATTCATTCGGCCCTAGCTTTCCATTGTCTTCCCTAATTTACCCTACTGCTTGGGCAGTGCCTTCTCCTTTACTTCCAGTAAGCCCTCAATTTAATTCGAGAGAAGCTCCCCATTTTGCAAAATAAAATGGGGCACCGGTAGCCCTCATTTCACCAAAAATCACACCAAATCTTTGATGCTTGATCACCATTGAAGGTTTGGAACATCAAATCAAGGGCCAAGGCGCATTTGCAAAAGATTTCAACTCGGTTTCGCGATTTTCGGTTCAATTCTTCCCTACTCATATTTTTAGATATTTGTTATGGTTTCTTGGGTTGATTGATTTTGTAATTGTTGAATTGGTTTGTGCTTCAATTATTTATGGAATGCAATTAATTTTTATGTCAAATGTAGTGATTTAATTTAATTTATCTCTTTATTTAGTATATAAGCATGTTGGTTATTATTTTGTGAAATTAATGCTTTTAATTATCGGCCAATAATTAAATGATTTTAGAAATATTTAGGATCCGCGAGAGCTACCTATTTATTTCGGACCAATCAATTTAATAGTTGGTGTTTTGTGACACACACCGATAGCCAGTAATGAGACTAGGTTTGACACGCGATCGAACCACCTTAGCCATTCGAGGTCGGGAGGAGTTAGGGTTGACTATAAGACGCGAGCTGGCCGTAGTTAGCCAATTTAGTTGTCTCGCTACCAACATGACTTGTAGAAAAATATAGAGAGTTTCTTTTTGAAGTATTACCCATGCGCTTGGTTATTATTGTGTTTTCTTAATGCTTTTAATGGCGTAGCGAACCATTAGATGATCTCTAGAATGATAGGATACGGCGAAAGCCCTTCTGTTATTCGAAAATCACAATAGTAGTTTGCGTGGCGTGAGACCCGAAAGGAGATCGCGTAGATAGTCTAAATAGGATGCTTGTTTACACATGCGGTTATTTTCTCCCCGTGTTATGTGTTGCGATGATATGAGCCCGTAGCAAGGTTGAGAGATAGCTAGATTTGCTATACGTAGCGAAAGTCGTAGCGAATAAAATAGCGCGTCCGACTACCAAGACTTGAGTTAAAGAAAAGCAAAAAGAGAGATTAAATTAGAACACCGGCTAGACTAGAAATAATGCATTCCTATATTTTTTATCTTGATTTGTTGTTGCCAAACCACCTCCGCCTTTGTAGTATAGATTTAATTGCTTTCTAGGTTGTTTATATTTTTAGATTTTAATTCATTTTCTTTTTCGCTCAAATATAATTAGTTAGCATAATTTCGGTACTTAGTTGGAGTGAGATTTCGCCATTCCTCATTCCTCGTGGGATCGACTCGTGCATTTCTACGTACTTTATTACTTGATACGGCCGGGTAATCTTGCCGAGATGCGTTCCGCACATCAAGTTTTTGCGCCGTTGCCGGGAATGAGGATTTAATTTTGCTCCTATATGCTAATATCGATACCAAGCAAGCTGATTGTAATTTGAGCATGTTTTTTTTAATTAGTTTACTTGCTTTTGTATTTATATGTTTTGTATTTTTGAGTCGCTTTTCGAAGCTCCTCGAGTTTGTGGGTTTTGTAGGGAGGTGTAAATAGTGTCCCCACAAAAAAATATTTTCTTTTCTTTTTTTTTTATTTCGATAATTGCATTTCTACTCTTTTTTCTTTTGAGCTTGATTTGATGTAGGGGTTTTAGCGCTTCATTGTTGAGGTTGCTTGTTGAGATACTTGGAGTGGATCTTTTGCCCTGACTTCATAAGAGATCGACTTTGAGGGAGTTTTCTTTCCCTTCACTTCTCCTTTTATTTTAAGTTTAGGAGTATGAGTTGGTTAGTGAACTTGAAAATTCTGAAAATCTTGTGCTATATACGCCCCAAATTAATTATGCTTTGATCATTCATTCTCCATTTTTGTGCTCTTTGAGTTTGCTTGCATTATTTTCTTGGAGTCAATTTTGAGATTACTATATGCATAGTTGAGGATATGTTTGTGATTCATGTGGTAGCATCACCCCATTCATAATAGATATTACCCAAGTTGTTGATGTAAATATTTTTATGCTTTGCTTTAGTGATGGTTGTGCATGTCTAAGAGTATCATTTTGTGAGTCTAAATACCGAGAGTTATATGTTGATGATGAAAAGCTTGGTTGGGCATGTGTATGACAAGAGCATGATATAGGCCATCTTTGGACCGTTTGTGCCTTTCTCTATCCTACCCATTTATCTCACAAAAATCCTTAGTGTCCCCTTGAGCTCATTTAAAGAATGGCGTGTGCCTAGAGCACACAATGACCCCCATTCGACTTCATTTCTTACACCGCATTATCTTATCCCATGAACCTATACACTTTTGCTTCTGCCCTTCAAGAGAGCATGATTTGAAATGAATTATTTTATTTTTGTAATCTTGTTGGGAAGTGTGTGCTTCATGAAGGTTTTGTGTTCATTAATGTTGATGTTGGGAATTTGAAAATGTTGTTGATTGGTGGTGAAAAAAAAAATGAAATGAAAAAGAAAAGAGCCCCCTTTGGAATGCAATGAAAAAGAAAGAAAAGAAAAGAAAAGAAAATGTAAAGGGTGGCCACAAAAGAAAAAAAAAGTCATTGTTCTTCAATTTTTCTCAAGGAGATATAAGGATGGTGCTTAATTGTTTGTGGGAGATGAGATACTTTTTTCAACCCAAAGTTTAATGTTTAAGGGTTGTTGAAGTGAGGTTATAATATTTGAAGAGTTGTGCTTTCATGAAGCTAGTCATTATGTGAAGACTTCAAATTCTTTGCTCTCTTGACTTGCTATCCTATCCTTCATTTGTAGCCCGAACCCTGGAACATTACAAGCTTGAAAAGTCCTATTGATATTATACCGCTGTGTTCATGCCTTGCTTTTGTAAAAAAATATTTGTTGATGACTCTTTCGGTTTGACTTGCATTTGGTATTTCGGTTGGCCGTTCGATCTAAGCTAGAGCATTGCTACTATTGGGTAAAAAAATGTTTTATGGTATGAATGATTGTTTGAGGATTGTTTGATAGCATACGAATCACTTCATACCTCTATTATGCATGTTTATAATCTTTTGGTTGATCTCTTGGATGGTAATGCTTGTGGGATCTTATTTGAGCGCCGCCTTCATTTCACATTGTTCTCGAGCATTTCCATAATTCATTTTCTTTGCTCGACTCGATCAAAGCTTAAGTTTGGGGATGTGATGAGCGCAAGATTTCCACTAATTTTCGGAATTTTTTCGCTATTTTGTGCTATTTTTTATTAATTATGCTTTGGAAATATTATTATTTGTGTTTTTGTGCTTAATATAGGTTTCCATGCATAATCGAGCTTTTATATGGTGATTATCACGGTTCGAGGAACCGGGCTTAAAAGTTGTTTTGGAAATTATTTGGTCAACGTCCGTTAAGCCCGTCCAAGAGATCCAAGGCAAAAGGAGGCTAACGGAGGTGGAAAATATTAACGGAGGATGAAATGCAAAGCTGGAAGGAATCGGAAGGCGGCGCACCAGAGACTTGAGGGCCCGGAGAAATTTCAAAAGTTAGGGAGCCGGCGCATTATTGGAACAAATGTTGTTGTCCAACAACGGTGCCATGCTGCTTCGCCGCCTCCCGCCCACTAAGCGGACCCGCGGTCTTCTTCATGGATCGGGTCTCACCTGGCTCGACCCGTGTCTCCTCGACCCTCCGCCCCCACCATTTCACCCGCCATCTCTCATCTCTCACCCATTTCACTCGACCGCGTGTTCATCACTCCGGGCTGCCCACCTCCCCAGTGCCCTCTTTTCTCCTTTCCCATTCAAATTCCTCTAGCTTTCCATTGTCTTCCTAATTTACCCCCTCCCTCGCTTTCGCTTCCCTTTATTTCCGCAGTTTTCCCTCACTTGAATTCGAAGCCTCATTTCTGCGCAAGCTCCAAATGGGCACCCCAAATTTCATTTTCACCAAAATCACACCAAATCTTTGATGCTTGATCACCATTGAAGGTTTGGAACATCAAATCAAGGGCCAAGGACGCATTTGCAAAGATTTCAACCCGATTCGCGATTTGTCGGTTCAATTCTTCCTACTCATATTTTTAGATATTTGCTATGGTTTCTTGGGTTGATTGATTTTGTAATTGTTGAATTGGTTTGTACTTCAATTATTTATGGAATGCAATTAATTTTTATGTCAAATGTAGTGATTTAATTTAATTTATCTCTTTATTTAGTACATAAGCATGTTGGTTATTATTTTGTGAAATTAATGCTTTTAATTATCTCAATAATTAAATGATTTTAGAAATATTTAGGATCCCGAGCTACTCTATTTATTTCGGACCAATCAATTTAATAGTTGGTGTTTTGTGACACACACCGATAGCAATAATGAGACTAGGTTTGACACGATCGAACCACCTTAGCCATTCGCGAGGCCGGGAGGTTAGGGTTGACTATAAGACGCGAAAGCCCGTAGTTAGCCAATTTAGTTGTCTCGGCTACCAACTTGACTTGTAGAAAAATATAGAGAGTTTCTTTTTGCGAAGTATTACCCATGCGCTTGGTTATTATTGTGTTTTCTTAATGCTTTTAATGGCGTAGCGAACCATTAGATGATCTCTAGAATGATAGGATACGCGAAAAGCCCTTCCTGTTATTCCGAAAATCACATAGTTTTGCGGCGTGAGACCGAAAGGAGATCGTGCGTAGATAGTCGATGCTTGTTTACATGCGCTTATTTTCTCCCCCGTGTTATGTGTTGCGATGGTATGAGCCCGTAGCAAGGTTGAGAGATAGCTAGATTTGCTATACGTAGCGAAGCCCGTAGCGAATAAAATAGTGCGTCCGACTACCAAGACTTGAGTTAAAGAAAAAAAAAGAGAATTAAATTAGAACACCGGCTAGACTAGAAATAATTCATTCCTATATTTTTTTATCTTGATTTGTTGTTGCCAAACCACCTCCTCACTGTAGTATAGATTTAATTGCTTTCTTAGGTTGTTTATATTTTTTAGATTTTAATTCATTTTATTTTCGCTTCAAATATAATTAGTTAGCATAATTTCGGTACTTAGTTGGAGTGAGAATTTCACGATTCCTCGTGGGATCGACTCGCATTCTTACGCATTTACTTTATTACTTGATACCTGCCGGGTAATCTTGCCCCGAGATGCTCACACATCACTGGCTCAGGCAGGAGCCACTCTGAGCGCT
>JABEVN020004049.1:0-15786 GCA_013146195.2 Codonopsis lanceolata | reverse complement strand
TCGCGCCGCAATAGTATATGGTCTCGAGTAGGACGCCACCGATGTCAGGGAACAACGGGAAAAAAGGTTTATGACGCTTTTGGGTGATTGTGTAAGCGGGTTAGTAAAAATGATTATCTAAATGTTCGTGTACTTGGTTGTTGTGGTCCCCAGCCCGCGCCTTTTGACGTGCGATGGTGACACCACGCTTCCATTCCATCCTCCCCATCGGTCAAAAATGCGCGGCTGCCCGCCTGGTGATTTTCGGTCCGTTATGAAGCTGGTTTTTCAGACGTTATCCCTTGATAAACAGATGTGAATACATCACCCTTTCATTCGATCTTCCTGTAGGGAAAAATGGAAAGTACAAGAAAGGATGTGTGGGCCCCACTACGACTTTCTAAAGGTTGCCTTAAGGCCTATTTCGATCGCTGGGCTGAGCTGCCAGCTTATATCAAGTTATCCCTTTTTTAGGGGATACCAGGATATATGAATACATCACATTTTCATTCGCATTCTCCCTTTTTTAGGGAAAAATGGAAAATAATAAGAAAGGATGTTACGAGGCCTCACTGCGATCCAAAATGTTTTGACAGAGTCGTCATCTTTATTTTAAGGAGAAAATAAAGAAAAAAACCAAAAATAAAACCAGAGAATGCAAAAAAACGGGTTCGGAGGCTAAGTTACGAGTTGGGAAGGTGCTAGGCACCCAACTCGCCCTTTTCGGTCTCAAAAATATTTTTTGACTAAAGTATGTTTTTTGTTATATTTATCTAGCAAATAAATAAAGCATTAAAGAGAGAGAAATATTTGGCCATAATTACAAATACATTTAAAAATATTTGGCCATAATAATGGCTCTTTTTAATGTTATTTTCTAAATAAACCGACAAAGACAACGACTTATATTTTTACATTGGGCCGGATGGAAAATAGCTTTTTTATAAAATAAACCCTTAAAGGCTCACCTTTAAGAGCGTGGTGTGCTCGCTCTGTCCTTCACGAGAGAGAATAGTTTTTTTTGCCGCCGCCGCCATCGCCGTCGGGCAGGTGACTTCTTCCGGTTGCTTCGGGCACCGGCAAACGGGCGAGCAACCTTGCTTTTTGTTGCCGCTGCTTGCCGCTGCGGGTAAATCAGCGTAACAACTGCTTGTTTCTGACGGATTTGACCTTTTTACTCGGGCAGAGCAACTGCTCATTCCGAGATTTTTGGACCGGGGAAATAGGGTGGATACCTAGTCAGCTAAGGATCACTTTAACCGCTTGGTTTTGGCGCTTGGAGGAGTTTTGGCAGAGCTTCGAGGCTTTATAGGAGGGGGCGCTCACTATCTCACGATCGCTCACTATTCTTACAGTGTACAACAACGCTGAAAGCTTTGGGCTTTTTTCATTGTGTTGAAAGCGAACCCCGAGGCCTCTATTTATAGGCTGAGAGAGGGACATCGAGTGAATTTCTTTTTCTCCCTTGATGCTGCTTTTGCTTGTACCACGTGCTGAATAATTTGCACAATGCGTTAACTGTAGCACTCCTGTAGCACTTTTGGGCGCACTGTAGCAATTTTGGGTGCCTGAATAAGGCATATTGGGCGCCGGGCGCCATGACCTTTTGTCAAGGCCACGCTTTAATCTTCAATCATTTTTGACATTTTTAGCTCCTCGTGATTTTAATTGCTTTTATGATCTTGCTTTATCTTTTGCATTTTTAAACCTTGTAACTTGACATTTGTTAAGTTTTAATAGGTCTTTATATCGCATGCCAAGGTTACATACCAGAGGTACGAAATTGAGGTATCTACAGAGCCTCTCAACGATGGAGTCTACGGGTAACCCGAAGCTTACTGAGTAGATGAACATCGTTGATAAGAAATAGACTCTTCAATTTCGTGCAATTATAACGGGGGAGAGATGCAATAGGTAGCAGTTATAATGTAACAGTTTATAATGCTAACCAAAACTCACATATCCTAGACATATTTAGTCGGTTATAGTAGGTTATCATAGTTTTTAAGCAGATATGCAAATTAAATGCTATAATGGTCGGACCTACTAAAGTAGGCTGCCTATGTATCCCTTAATAAAGGAAATCGACCAAACATAGTTCGGCTAGCCTAAATAAGCATAAAGTTGGCGATCGTCAGGCCTCACCGAAATAGGCTCTACATATCCTTATCCAAGGAATCGATTAAACGTAGTTCCCATAAGATGCCGAGGCAGTAAGTGTCGCGATGGTCGCCACCGAAATAGTCAGCTTCACGATCCTTATCCAAGCGAATCGACTCAAACGTAGTTCCCATAAGATGCCGACAAGCAAGTGCTGCGATGGTCGTGCCTACCGAAATAGGCTGCCTACGTATCCTTATCCAAGGAATCAGACCAAACGTAGTTCCCATGCCGATGTAAAGAGTGCCAAGCAAGTGTCGCGATCGTCTTGCCTACCGAATAGGTCGCCCACGCATCCTTATCCAAGGAATCGCATCAAACGAAGTTCCCATAAGATGCCGACAAGCTAAGTGCCGCGATGGTCGTGTTTACCGAAATAAGCCGCTTTCACGATCTTATCCAAGGAATCGACCAAACGTAGTTCCCATAAGATGCCGCCGCTGCGCAAGCCGCTAGTCGATGGCGTTTCAACCGATGAATAGGTCGAACGCTTTACGTATCCTTATCCAACGAATAAGACCAAACGTAGTTCGCATAAGCAAACAAAAAAACAACAATACCGGATGGGTGTGTTTTGCCCAAAGATAGGCAAACTGTGGACTTTCAAACGTGCTTTCCCAAGATAGGAAAGCGATGCCGCGCTTAAAACGCATCTTTCCTCAAGATAGTGAAAGTCGATGCCGCTTTTCAAAACGATCTTTTACCAAAGATAGGAAAGCGATGTGCCGTTTTTGAAAACACACTTTCCCCAAAGATAGGGAAAGCAATGAAATCTCAAAACGCGCTTCCCAAAGATAGGAAAGCGATGTTGCTTTTTAAAAACGCTGAGCTTCAAAGATAGGAAAGCGATGTCGCTTTTGAAAACAAGCCAAAGAAAAACACGCTTTTCCCCAAAGATAGGAAAGCAATGGAACCTTTCAAAACGCACTTTCCCAAAGATAGGAAAGCGATGTCGCTTTTAAAAACGCGCTTCCCAAAGATAGGAAAGTAACGCCGTTTTAAAATGAGCTCAAAGATAGGAAAACACAAAGCGATGTCGCTTGAAAACAAGCTTCCCAAAGATAAGGAGCGATGTCGCAAACGCCGCTTCCCCAAAGATAGGAAAGCGATGAGCTTTTGAAAACAAGCTTTCCCCAAAGATAGGAAAAACGATGTCGCTTGAAAACAAGCCTTCCCCAAAGATAGGAAAGCGATGTCGCTTAAAACAAAGCTTTTCAAAGATAGGAAACAAGTAGTCGCTTTTAAAAACGCTGCTTCAAAGATAGGAAATCAATGGAACCTTTTTTAAAACGCATTTCAAACGCGAGGGAAAGCGATGTCGCTTTAAAAACACACTTTCCCCAAAGATAGGAAATCGATGTCGCTTTTTGAAAACAAGCTTTCCTCAAAGATAGGGAAAGCGATGTCGCCAAAAACGAAGCTTTCCCAAGATAGGAAAACGATGTTGCTTTTTTAAAACAAGCCTTCCCCAAAGATAGGAAAGCGATGCGTTGCCAAACGGGCTTTTCCCCAAAGATAGGAAAACGATGTCGCTTTGAAAACAAGCCTTCCCTAGATAGCGATGTCGCTTTTTGAAAACAAGCTTTCCTCAAAGATAGGAAAGCGATGCTACTTTTTAAAACGAGCTTTCCCAAAGATAAGGAAACGATGTCGCTTAAAAACGCTTCCCCAAAGATAGGAAATCAATGGAACCTTAAAACGTGCTTTCCCCAAAGATAAAGCGATGTCGCTTTTTAAAAACACCAAAGATAGGAAAACGATGTCTTTTAAAACGGCTTTCCCCAAAGATAGGAAAGCGATGCTACTTTTTTAAAACAAGCCTTCTCCAAAGATAGGAAAAGCCGATGTCGCTTTAAAACGGCTTTCCCCAAAGATAGAAAAAGCGATGTTTTTTAAAACAAGCCTCCCCAAAGATAGGAAAGCGATGTCGTTTTTCAAACCAAGCTCTCAAAGATAGGAAAGCGATGTCGTTTTTTGAAAACAAGTCTTCCCTCAAAGATAGGAAAGCGATGTCGCTTTTTGAAAACAAGCCCCCAGCATGGGAAAGCGACATCAAGCTAAAACGGCTTTCCCCAAAGATGGAAAGCGATGCCGTTTTAAAACGCGCTTACCCCAGCATAGGGAAAACGATGAAGCTTTTTATTTTTTTATTTTTTTTATTTTTATAAACGCGCTTATCCCAGCATAGGAGAAGCGATACAGAGTTTTTAAAATATGCTTATTCCAATATAGGAGAAGCGATGCAGATTTTTTTTAAAAATGTGCTTATCCCAGCATAGGAGAAGCGATGCAGATTTTTTAAAAATGTGTTTATCCCAGCATAGGAGAAGCGATGCAGATATTTTAAAATGTGTTTATCCCATCGTAGGAGAAACGATGGAGATTTTTTTAAAATGTGTTTATCCCAGCATATGAGAAGCGATGCAGATATTTTAAAATGTGCTTATCCCAAAGATATCGGTTTATGATTTATGAAGCTGCAGGCGAATGTTGTCGATGATCGGCTTGTGTGGATTTTGACGATGCTGCCGAGGATCTTTTGGGAGGAGGTCCTTGGCGAGATGCTGGTAGAACATTTATTTTTCCAAGGGCCGATGTGACAGAAAACCTGATAAGATGCAGTAAAAGGGTGCAAACAAAAGATGCAAGCATGCGAATGAAAATTTCTTTTCCTCTTAAAAAAAAAGACTTTTGTATGTGCATGTGTGTCATCCGTTTCTTAAACATGTTAAGACAAGATAAGGCATGGTGATGGAAATGTAATATAAGAGTTTGAGATGTGGCTTCTGGTTGGCTTTGAAGAGTTATGAGTATAGGAGCTGATTGTGATATTTGAGATGGTGGTGGGTGAAGTTTAGGGTTGCTTTTCAGTCTTTTGACCAGTGCATCATTCAAAAAAAGAATTCAATCAGGATTAGTGAATCCTACTAATCAATGCCTCAGAGGGACCAATTTTTTTTCGTTTTTTTTTTCGGTTTTTTTTCTTTGTTTTTTGATTTTTTTTTGTTTTTGATTTTTTTGTGCTCTGTCTTTTGCCTAGGCCGCCCTTTCGGGTTTTCAACCTAGTGAGCCTTTACCTCATAAAGAGCCGGTCTTTCAATGCATGCGATGATAACCCGTTTATTCTTGAGCGATCACAGTTTTGTTGCTTCTTCATTTCTTCAGGCGGAGATGGAAAGGACGGCTGTTTTTGAAGATGATGAGTCTTTATGTATCCAATGAGTTTGGCGGGAAAAGCCCCAGGATGACTTAATGAATCAATATTTTGTAAGATGGGACGGGAAAGTTCCTGAAGAGATTAACTGGAGACAGCCCCAGAAAGGCTTGATTGGGAGATACTTTTGTGGGAGACAGAAATGAGTATGCTAAAAGAAAAAGGATGACTCTAATGGACAAAAGAAGAGTCATGATCCGGAGTTTGTCGCTGATCATAAGCTTCATGGACCTTACTTAACATTTATCTTTTGATAATTTTATGTATCTTTAGCAAGAAGTTATGTCCTGGACCCAGATCACGTTACAGCCGATTGAAACATGGCTATAGGTTGCAACTAGGTTAGGGTATAGTGTTTAAGTATTTGGGATGGATTAGCTTCAGGGTTGAGGATTAGATTTGCCTCTTGCTCAAAGGCATTTTGGGCTGTGGGTTTGGTTATTTTCGGAAAGGCGATCGCAAACTGATCATTGGCTGGCCTTTTGTGCTGCGGGTTTTGGATGAGAATTTGGTCTCTGGACCTGGTTGTAGATATGGTTGGGAGATCGGCTTTTGGATTTGGTTATGGGTTGTGGGGTTATCCAAGAGTGATTGGTCCATTTCTTTCCTTTTTTTTGTGAGAGAGAGATTTTGAGGAAGTTGCTCAGGAGAGGCTTCCTTTCTTTTTCTTTTTCTCTTTTTTTTATTTCCAACCTTGCTCTTTCTTTCTCTTTTTTTTTCTTTGCGAGAGAGATATTTTGAGGAAATCGCTCAGGAGAGGCTTTTTTTTTCTTATGCATAGGCCTCCTTTTTTTGTTGTTGATCTTTCGGAGCAATTTGAGAGAGTGCTTGAAGAGATAGCTGTCTTCTTTCTCTTGGGATAAAAAGAATGTTGTCACTCTTGGTGAATATATATATAAGGGTAGAGTAGACCCAGTTTTGAGAAGCTGGATCTTAGAGATGGTTAGGCTTTGGTGTATAGTGGTAGCCCCCAGTGTGTCATTTAATAGCTCAGTCGCAATGGGTCGAAGATGACCTTTCACCAAGACAGAAGGTTGCTTCACCGAACAAAGATTTTTAATGGTTTTTGGGTCCATATTCTTGAAATGACTCATCACCAACTCGTGCAGTTTTATTATGTTTTTACATGAGTTGATTCATCATTTTTTTTTATAACAAATACTTCGGCGATAGGTGGTGCTCAGAGATCAAGAAGATGACTTGACAAGCTAGTAAGAATTTATCATATTCGAATATAGATAAATACCTTTTGGAAAGCTTGATTTGATGACTTGGTTGGACTTTCAAAATAACGGAGACCAAATGTATTCATGAGCATACTCTGTAAGGATGGGTTGTAGGCATCAATATGGGCAAAAGAGAGGTCCCTGGGGTTTGAAAGCCCCTAGTCCTGAATTGTTGCGTATGATCCTTGAGTTGTCTAGCTTTTCTGGATTTTCCGATTTTCCAGACTTTTCTGCTTTCTTGGCTTCTTGGTTTTCCGAGCTTTCCTTTCTTCCCTGGCTCCCTAACGGTCTTTTCTCTCTCTTTTTTTTTTCTTTCCCTTTTTTGTTCTTTTTTTTTTTTTTGTAGTGGTAGACCCTAACATCTTGAAGTAGGACTTACTGATTTTTTTTTTGAAATCGAGAATGAACGATGCACTTATCAACTGGTGATGCATTTATGAGAGGTTAAGAGATGGATTTGGAGATGACAATTGAGAATAATGGTGAGGGGATTTCCTGTCTTTTCATGTTTTGGGAAACAAAAGAAAGCACATAGAAAATACCTCCTTTTTTTTGTTTTGCGATCTTTGAAATGAGATGTGATGATTACGTACCTCTGGACAATTTTCTCAGGAGAGTAAATGATAATAGTTAATTGTTTTTCAGCCCCTGCAAAATTGTTAGTGGTACCAAAGAAAAAACAACAAAGATCCCAATATTTACGGAAACTGACACTGAGTTGAAAAAAAATTTGTTTCATGGAGATTTTATTTGACAAAAGGAAATTATTTTTGATACAGGCAGTATCGCGTTCGATTATCTCCACCGTTTGGACCGGGCGCGCGGAAAATGACATAACTTTTGACTCGGGTGGAGTTACGAGGCCCGCCGCATATCAAAACGAAGCTCTCGAAAAGACGAACAAAACTAACAGAGTTTTACTCGAATATGAGCATTTTTTGAGGTCAAAAAACGTCGTTTAGATAATGTTATGAGCCACTGAAGTTTTTTATTTGTTTCGGGTTTTTTTTTTTCACAGGGGCTGACCAATGATTCGGAGATGCAAAACCCAGTCGGTCTATGAAGTGTCCTGAGAATCTATATGCAATTTAACGTTGGTTTATGCAGGGGGTAAGCTGGCCATGTAGTAGGGTAGCAGTTCGAAATATAACTATATGCGTGCGCGTGTGTGCGACATCTAAAAAACAGTAAAATCTTTTTTTTCCTTTTTTCAGATATAGTGCAGAAAATAAAATAGATATGGTCTGTCTTGCTGTTATTTGTGGATTTTCTCAACTTTTTTAGTTTGAGCGTGAGCAAGCAACCAATCACATCAAGAAATAGAAAGAAAAATGGGGAATCTATCTATTCCTGTTAATTACAAATTTGTCCTAGTCCCCGAAATAAAATCACAGAATGAAATAAAATGTACATATTTTGTGCGATAAAAATAAAGCACGCATAAATAAAAATATAAAGCAGAAATAAAGCGATAACAAAAATAAAGCTCCGGCCTTCTTGTTATGCTGCCCGGAAATCTATTTTATTATTATTTTTTGTTTTTTTTTGGAAAATACATATTTTTAAATATACCTGTAATGGTGACTGGAACAAAACTGCTGCAAAATGGAGGATCATATCCACAAATATATACACGGATGTATAGGAACACATATATTCAAATGCTTAAAGAAATATAACAAGCATAGTTTAGCCAGAAAAAAAAAGAAAAAACATTTTGGTTACTGAGTCTAGCCCTCCATTTTTATTTAAAATAAAAACGATCTCCCCAGCAGAGTCGCCACTGTGGGTGCCCCAGAAATCGCCCGCGCCCTTGGATAGGGGTGCGCGACGTGCGGTGCGGACACCACACTTTCCATTCCATCCTCCCTTGTGTAGGGGAAGACGAAATTGAAAATGCGGAAAGGGTGCTGTCAAGAAGCATGTTGAATACGCTTCAGTCACTTTAGTGATTTTTGGTCCGTTATGGGAGCTTTGGGTTTTCTGTATCAGGTTATCCCTTTTTTATGGGATAACAGGATGCATGAATATATCACCCTTTCATTCGCATCTTCCCTTGTGTAGGGGAAAATGGAAAGTACAAGAAAGGATGTTGCGGGCCCCACTACAGACTTTATAAAAGTTGCCTTAAGGCCTATTTCGGATCGCTATGAGTGCTTTGCATTTTCTATATCAAGTTATCCCTTTTTTTAGGGGATACCAGGATATAGGAATACATCACCCTTTCATTCTCATTCTCTCTTTTCTTGGGGAAAACGGAAAATAATAAGAAAGGATGTTGCGAGGCCTCACTGCGATCCAAAATGTTTTGACAGAGTCGCCATCTTTATTTTAAGGAGAAAATAAAGAAAAAAACCAAAAATAAAACCAGTGAATGCAAATAATAATAATAATAATAATAAGGTTCGGAGGCTATGTTACGAGTTGGGAAGGTGTTAGGCACCCAACTCGCCCTTTTCGGTCTCAAAAACAGTTTTTGGCTAAAGTATGTTTTTTGTTATATTTATCTAACAAATAAATCAAGCATTAAAGAGAGAGAAAAGAAAACAAATACATCAATGTTTACATTATTTACGGACTTGTAGTCGCCTTCTTCCAATAATTACAAATACATTTAATAATATTTGGCCATAATAATGGCTCTTTTTAATACTATTTTCTAAATAAATCCGGACAGCACAACGGCTTATATTTTTACATTGGGCCGAATGGAAAATAACTTTTTTATAAAATAAACCCCTAAAGGCTCACCTTTAAGAGCGTGGTGTACTCGCTCTGTCCTTCTCGAGAGACGTCTTTTTCTTTTTTGCTGCTGGCTGTTGTTCGAGGCGTTGTTCGGCCCGCTTCGAAAGTTACTTGGCACCGTCAACGGGCAAGCAACTGCTTGCTGTGCCGTGCTTCTTCTTGGCGGAAATCGAGGCGTAACAACTGCTTGTTTCGGCAATTTGGTCTTTTTACTCGGGCAGAACAACTGCTCTTTTCGAGATTTTTGGACCGGGGAAATAGGGTGGATACCTAGCTGGGGGCTAAGGATCACTTTAACCGGTTGGTTTTGCGTTTGGAGGAGTTTTGACAGAGCTTCGAGGCTTTATAGGAGGGGGCGCTCACTATCTCACGATCGCTCACTATTCTTACAGTGTAACAACAACGCTGAAAGCTTTGAGATTTTTTCATTGTGTTGAAAGCGAACCCTGGGGCCTCTATTTATAGGCTGAGAGAGGGACATCGAGGGAATTCCTTTTTCTCCCTTCATGCTGCTTTTGCTTGTACCGCGTGCTGAATAATTTGCACAATGCGTTAACTGTAGCACTTTTGGGCACACTGTAGCAATTTTGGGCCCCAGAATAAGGCATATTGGGCGCCGCGCCAAGGACCTCTTTTGGCCGCGCCAGCCCTTCAATCTTCAGCCATTTTTGACACTTTTAGCCCTTGCATTTTACTGTTTTGCGCATCCTGCTTTATCTTTTGCATTTTTAAACCCTGTAACATGACATTTGTTAAGTTTTAACAGGTCTTGATATCGTATGCCAAGGTTACATACCATGGGTACGAAATTGGAGTGTCTACAGTTGCACAAATGGAACTTTATATATTTATGTTTTGATTTATTATGAGCTTTGTAGTTGTTTTTCTCTTTGTTAGTCAAACACGAGATGTAACACCCTTCTCTGATATAAAAAATCTTCCTAATGCTTCCATACATGTTTGACCGGACCCGAAGGTTGCCTACGTTCCTTATTTCCGAGGCTCAGGTCGACGTAGTTCTTCCCCTAAGGGAAGATTTTTGTTTGTTGATGACTTTTTGTATGTTGAAAGCTGTAGACTTGTCTGCTGGAGATCATATATTGGAGACTGTTCCCTCTTCTTCTCCTGAATTTTTTTTGTTATGCTCTACCTTTTGCCTAGACCGCCATTTCGGATTTTCAATCTAACGATCCCTTATTTCTCCTTGTGTATTCTTTTTTCGGGTGCTCTAACTTTTGCCTAAACCGCCCTTTCGGGTTTTCAATCTAGCGGGATGAAGAGAGAGATAGTAACTTGGTCACTTAAGGACATCTCGACCTATGCGTAGTACCTCTTGAGCTTGTCCATATTGAAGGGATGAACGAGATCTTCCCCATCCTGATTAGTGAGGAAAACTACGCCTCCTCACTGTATTTATTTTACAATGTAAGGTCCCATCCATGGAGACTTCCATTTCCCCCTACTGTCCACATAACTAGGGGGTTTTTCATGAAGTACCAAATCTCCTACTTGGATACTACGACCTTTGACTTTTTTGTTGAATGCTCAAGCTATTCGTTTTTGGTATGCTCGAGTGTGCTCAAAGGCTAGTAATCTCTGTTCATCTAACAGGGCTAACTCATCGTTGCTCTGTTTGACTCAGTCAACCTCGACTATATCTGCTTCCATCATGACTCTTAATGATGGGACCTCAATTTTAATGGGCAGTACTGCTTCCATGCCATAGGCTAAAAAATACGACGTACCCCAGTAGGTGTGCGAACTGACGTGCGATAGCCCCAGAGTGCTAATGGCAATTTTTCTGGCCAGTCTCTTCCTGTTTCAGCCATCTTTCTGATAATGTTTTCTACTATTTTGTTGACTACTTCGACAACACCATTGACCTATGGTCGGTATGAGGAGGACTTATGCCTTTGTACTTTGAATCCATCAAGCAGTCGTTTTACTTCTCCCTCGAAGTGTGTGCCATTATCGGAGATCATTTCAAAAGGCACTCTGTATCGATATATAATATTTGTCTTAATAAATTCAGATGCTTTCTTGGCATTCAGCACTTTGTAGGAAGCAACTTCTACCTATTTTGTGAAGTAATCGAAAAACTAATTGGACATTTTCATGACCATTTGATCCTTTTGGGTGAACCTGGCCTATGATGTCAATTCTCCATGTTGAGAAGGGTCAGGGAGCTGTGGAGTTGTATAGTATATGTGGGGGAACGTGTTGCAGATTGACGAAGTGATGGCATTTGTCATAGTGACGCACCCACCGAATGCAATCAGTTTTTAGCGTACTCCAATAGTACCCTTGCCGAATTATTTTCTTTGAAAGCATATGTCCATTCATATATGGCCCACAAGTACCACCGTGCAGTTGGTCCATGACTTGTTCTGCTTTTGCCTGATTTATGCATAGTAGATTCAACACTTGGTAGTAGGGGTGTAAGTGGTTCGGTTTGGTTTGGTTTATGCCAAAACCACAAACCGAACCGCCTCCTAGTGGTTCCAAAAATATCAAACCGAACCGAACAGAGTAAGTTTTGGAACCGAACCGAACCGAACCACTCGGTTTGGTTTGGTTTGGTTCGGTTTTGTGGTTTATATAATTTATTTTTAAAGAAATTAACTAACATTAAAAATAATAATAAAAATAATATTTACTAACAACAAATTATCATAAATAAAACAATACAAATTCTAAAATAAACACAAACAATGAAAGAAATAATAGTTCTCCAATAATCAAGATTTTGTTTGGTTTAGTATCCGTCTATATATATATATATATATATATATATATATATATATATATATATATATATATATATATATATATATATATATAAATAATGAATAAATCAAAGGTTTAAAATCGTTAATAAATGTAATATAATATATATTATATAATAAATAAATAAAAATATATAGGGTGGTTTGGTTCGGTTCGGTTTGGTTTGGTTCGATACCAAAAACCGTGAACCAAACCGAACCGTGTGGTTTTCCAATTTTTGAAACCGAAACCGAACCGTCTTCGACCAAAACCGAACCAAACCGACTGGTTAGGTTTGGTTTGGTTCGGTTCCGTGGTTCGGTGGTTCCGATTTACACCCCTACTTGGTAGTGCCTTTTATATAGACTTCCCCCACTGATCACAAATTGCGATGCCCATCTTCGTAGGGAGACCTTTCCTCTTTTGTCTAAATTTGTTGGATAGACTCCTTTCTGAAGTAAATTCCAAATGTTTAAGTACCGGGGCTCATTGTCTTTTTCAAGAGTTGCATTAATTGTGAAGCAGTAGACATGAGCTATTTTTTTTTCCTAACTACAAATGATTGAACGTTGATCTCTGCGAGGACTTTGACCAACGAATCTAATGTTGCTAAAACATCAGCAAATTGATTTCTATCTCGAGGCATATAATGGAACGAGATATCATCAAATTCTTTTGCTAAAGCTGTCAATCGAGCATGATATAACTGTAATCGGGGATCCTTTGTTTTCCATTTCCCCTCGATCTGATTTATAATCAAGGCGGAATCACCAAAGACTTCTAATTCTTTTGCTCCTCTTTGGAGAGCCTCTTCTAGACCAGCAATGCAAGCTTCATACTCGGCAGTATTATTTGAACATTCAAACTCCAATCTTATGGCTAAAGGAGTATGAGAATCTGTTGGATCAATTAGCAGGATTCCTATGCCAAAACCTCGTTTGTTGGCAGCCCCATCAAAGAACATCTGCCATTTAGTGTCATGATCTATAATTTCGAGGACACCCTCATCTGGAAAACTTGGTTCTGAAGCATCTTCTGACTCTAAAGGTAAATCAACTAGATGGCCTACGATCACACTTCCTTTGATAGATTTGTGTGTGACGTATGTGATGCCAAACTCATTTAGTAAGAATGACCATTTAGCCAATCGGTTGGAGAATGATGGCTTTCCGAAGATGTATTTCATTGGGTCCATTCTAGAGATCACTTTGATGGACCGAGCTTGCAGGTATGTCTTGAGCCTCTGTGTTGCCCAGACTAGACCAGTACAACTTTTCTCTAAGGCCGAGTAATTGAGATCACTTCCTTGTAGCTTCCTACTTATGAAATAAATGGCATTCTCAATGTAGGAATCTTCTTTTTCTTGTGCGAGCATGACCCCTTCTGCATTGTCTATGACAGTTAGGTATAGCATGAGAGGTTTGTAAGTATGAAGGGGAGATAGCACTAGCGGGTTAACAAGGTAGTCTTTGACTTTTTCAAAGGCAAGCTAGCATTCTTCATCCCAGACCCGGTCAGTATCCTTTTTCAAAAGCTTGAATAGTGGCTCACACACGGATGTCAGCTGCCTGATGAAGCGACTGATGTATTGCAATCGACCCAGGAAACCCTTAACCTCTATTGGAGTCTTTGGCTGTGGCATGTCTATGATAGCTTTCACTTTAGCAAGTTCTATTTCAATGCCCTGCTCGGTTACCATAAACCCTAGGACTTTGCCTTTGGTAACTCCGAATGTACATTTTGTTGGGTTGAGCTTCATCTGGTGTTTTCTTAACCTTTCGAAGAATTTTCGAAGGTCCTTGACATGGGCGCCATTTACATCGTCAGAATGCAAAATCATATCATCCACATATACTTCGACTTCTTTATGTATCATGTCGTGGAAGAGAGTAGTGACAGCTCTTTGGTATGTAGCCCCAGCATTTTTAATCCAAATGACATGACGATGTAGCAATATCTTTCCCAGGGGGTGATGAATGAAGTTTTTTCCTGATCCTCTGCTGCCATTTTGATTTGGTTATAGCCTAGCATACCGTCTACAAAGGATCTTAATTTGTGAGAAGTCACATCATGTACCACAATATTAATGTTGGGTAGAGGGAAGTCGTCTTTGGGTGATGGTTTGTTGAGGTCGCAGAAGTCTACGCAGATCCGAACCTTTCCATTAGGTTTCGATACAATCAATATGTTTGACAGCCAAATTGGTTACTCCACTACCTGGATAAACTTGACGTGTAGCTGCTTCATGATTTCTTCTTTCACTTTCAGTGACCATTCTGGCTTAATTCTGCGGAGTTTCTGCTTAACTGGCCTAGCATCTGTGTATATAGGAATTCGGTGCTCTACAATTGCTGGATCTAACCCAGGCATGTCTTCGTAAGACCATACGAAGACATCTGAAAACTCTTTGAGTAGACTGATCAATGCTGCTCTTTCTGACCCCTGCAGATAACTGTCGATTTTGACTTCTTTGATCTCACTATTCAGCCCCCGATTGATAATAGACAAGTCTTCTTCTGATGCTGCTGATCGGTGTTTTTCTCATTGCTTGACTAACTATACGAGCGCAATTGGGTATTCTTTATCTTTTTGGTTCATTTTGTTAAATGACTCATTATTTATGTTAGTTAATTGCCTTTTTAATGTAGGTGCAACCAAGGAATACACGAAGATATCGAGACTTTCATTATTAATTTCAGGGGTTACAGGGTTGGTTACATTATTGAGGTCCTTGGGTTTGAGGTCCTGAATTTCATGGAACAAGCTGGTAGGTGACTAGTCCAAGGGAAAAAGGGAAACATGGGGAAGAGTGTATCCAAACGGTCCACTAAGTCTACCGTTGTCGAGTGGTCCAAATTGTATACCAATTTTGCGTGGGTTATCGCAATAGCCTCAAATTCTGTCAGGAGCTTTTCATTGCTAGTTACTCCGTCAATCATATCCAGGAAACTATCCCCCACAAAATCATCACCAAATAAAGCCATGGCATAGTCATCTTGGTCTATGGTACAGGTATTTTCGACCATCGCAGTTTTATATGTGGTGTTACGGGGCTTCAGAATAACCTTTTCCATTTCATTGGTGGCAAGACTGACATCTTCGAATAACTCCCAACCAGGACATCTTTTCCCATTTCGATCTATCTAGTGGCTCGAACATGAGATAGACATCTCTGCTTTCTCCTTTCCTTACAAAATATCCATTCGTAGTTTTATGTATGGTCAGTAGGGAGGATCCTTGTAAGACCGATTTTAACGCTCGTCGTATTCTTTTCACGCTTCCTCCTCATGACCGTAGCTAACTCAACCGGTGTAGGTTTGTATCCTAAACCAAATGGAGAGTACATTCTTTGAGTTCATCTTGGACTAAATTGATCAAATTTTGTTGATTGCCAAGGCCTACGCCAGGCATATAATTCATTTTTCGGAGCATGTTTAATGGAACCATATCTCCGAAGACCGTGGTTTTCTTTCCAGTAATGTCAGTCTCTCGCCCACATTCAATTGCATTGACTCTGACCTGAAGGATGACTTCAAAACCACTTAGAAGATACCGATGTCATTTGCTCATCTCGAGGATTGGGATATCCCCTTGTTTTCCACTTCCCGATCTTATCAACAAGTATGATCACTATGTGGTCATCGTGATGAACTTGACATGTTGGTATCAAGAAGCTACTCCCTTTTACTCCATGGA
>JABEVN020004048.1:0-15790 GCA_013146195.2 Codonopsis lanceolata | reverse complement strand
CGGAAGAGTAATTGCGACAAGTGAACCATACGATCTAACTCAAACCCTGGAACACGCGATCTCATCTTAGTCTACCACGATCCATCATGCCTTTGCTACTGATCATGATCTACTCACCCTCTTCATGGCTAACGAACAAGCTGCAACTAAACAAGAAATCACGGGGTAAGTCATAATGACCCGATGCGCTACTATAAATAACATATTATTATGCGCAGTTATTAAATAATCATGACATAATGTTAAATAGTAATAATCCATGAACATGTATCACAATGGTTTCAATACTTCATAATTTCCTTTTCTATCATTTACGTTCCAAAACCTTCATGCCATATAATGATATTCAAAGTAAATGCATAAACCATAATTAACCTATTTCTTTCTTTTCAAAAATCATTTATGCAACGGTATGATGATCATGAGCATACATATAAATCTCACATAAATTAGAGTTTACTACTCTAATCTAAACAAACCATTGAGCGAGGTACACTTCCTTGATTCTCTTAAATGCGTGCTCACCCAAATCACGTGCACAATCACATGTGCTCGAATGCCGGTTCCTTGGTATCGTCGACCTGAGACTACCTCTCCAAGTGCCGCAAGCTTCCAGGTCATGCTTTCCTACTATGAACAATGGGCCGACTACTTCCCCCACTGACGCGATGGGCGTGTGGGACCACTTAGTCTCAAATCGGCGACCCACATACAATCACGAGTCCATAACTCGTGAAGGCGATGTGTCGTCCCATCGTGACTAACCACCTAAAACCGATAAGGCCTCGATACAGATGACCTCATCAAAACCAAACTCAACAAGGCTCCAATATCCAGATCACTGTCATGTCAAGCGAGGTTAGTATTCCTACTTAAACAATATACCTTACATACGAAGGTAATTTAATATCACATACGAGCATGTAATTGCAAGTATAACACACACATAAGACTAATCATTTAGCACATTAACCATATATATATCAAGTTCTTCATTTTTCTCAAGTATAACATCACAAGTTCGGATCGAGTTCCCAATCGATCAATCAAGTAGGGTTCACACTCTACTAGTATATGACCAACAAAATATTCATGTCATAAATAAATACTCACATATGGTAATTCATCAATTTTCACCTCAAACAAGAAATTAAGACTAGTCATTTAGTCTAAGAACAATCCTTACTTATGGAGGTCTACCATAATCCCCAAAATAAAAATGCCAAGGTCGTAATTACTTGACCTTACACCATAAGTCAAACTTTATATTTAGTTCAAAACAATTACTTGTTGGCGTCTTTAAAGACCCATTAATTTAAACCCGTCCAAGACTATTAAGTAGCCTTACGTTAAATTCCAAAACAAGACTATACCTCAAGTCTTACCCTTAATTATCATGTCGGACATTTATTAGTCCTTATCTCTCATAGTGTATACATCTAAACACTCATACCCATGCTCAAAGCGTAACATGACTATCATTAGTCGACGCCACAAGTGCCCACTAAGTACACTTAGTAACATCTCTCGGCATGGTTGTCCATCCGTCGATTCACCGTCATGCCAAACATAAAGACTCTAAAGTAGTCTTCTAGTAATCCGTGCCCTATTATGCACACCCAAAATGACTCTCATAACTCAACTAAATAGTTTACTAGTTTAGTTAAGGTTCTCAAAAGCATTCATTCCCAAAGACTTATCAAGTTTAGGTGTCATTGATACACTTACAATATGACCCCCCCCTCGGTCAACCAACCGAGACCAACCTATCTCAAATCCCTTCGTAGATTCAAACACTTCTTACTCACGTGTTAACCAAATCTTTAATCGACTCCTTTGAGTCTAATTCAAACAATTTGTACTCAAGTCGCTCCCCAACCTCAGCCTCACAATACCCTCTTAATATAATTGAGACGACATCCAATGTCCGATCACAAAACCCAACCAACTTAAGTGTGTTTATTAAAGGAATTAACTCATGGCTCGAGACTAATATCTAGTCTTAAATCACCGAGTGTCCAAGGGTACACTCCCTACATTCCCAACGAACGGTTGTCTAACCACATTCTTAAATCTCTCACAATTAATTTGAGGTTGTAACTCGACCTTCAAACACAACCACACATATAATTCTTTTAATAAGGACTCTATAAATTCACATTCTACACATTTGACATAGAATGATTGTTAAACTACATTCTTAAGCCTTCTATAAACACCCAAAGTCATGATTCGACCCTCAATTAAGTCAACGCACTATCGTGTCCCGACCAAAGACCCAAACAAGTCTCCGTCCACAATTAATTACCCAAACTATATAAAACCCATTGACTAACAATAAATTCACACTAATGTCATTCAAGGAATTCAATTGGAGTCCTAAACCATCAATCATCACAAAGCACCCATTTGGTCTCACCCGACCAAAACTCGAGATCTTAAACGTAAGTCTCGACGAACATGAAAAGTCGTAGGAATTTATCCTAGGGCTCAAAATAGCATCTTAAACATATATTGACTCAATTGAGTCAAAATACAAATTACCAAAATTTAGGGCAAGGCACAATTTCGGATTTCAACTTCATCCGGTTTCTAAACCCAATAATTAACAATTTCATATTCAATCCTTTCAATGAACCCAATAAACTCAAACAAATCCATCCCCACATGTTCACTAATCAAAACCCATCATAAGCATGTCATCTAGACATGTATTAACACAATAAATCAAAGGGAATACATCTCTAACATCCTAGCATCAACATGGGCTAGAGAGAGAAAGAAGGGGATTTAGTAACGTACCTTAATCGTGGCTCAAACAACAAAAGGAACGAAAACAAACCGGATGAAAAGAATCCATTCGTCGAGGGCTTCGAAATGGATTCGTCGACGATCGGTTGGCGGAACTCCGGGAATCGCCGGAAAACCTCCATGAACACACCTCACTTTTCTCTCTATTCTCTAATGGTGGATGCACAAATGAGAGAGGGAAGGGGAAAAATCTGATCATAAGGGAGTGAGGGAGACCAAAATGCCCTCAATTGGGTGGCCAAGGGTGAAGGAGGGAGGTTAGTTGGGGGTAGGATGGACATTTCACAACAAAAATCAAGAAAAAACTGCTTCAAACTCGTCTGCTACAGTACGCGCTACGGTGCGTCCAACTGCGGCGGCTCGGTTTGAACACCGTTCGACGAAACGACACGATTTTTCTCCTGCCACTCTGTAAATGTCCTAAGTAAAAGCCTTAAAAATCTAAAGCGAAACAAAAATCTTCTCGGGGTTCCTCGATCAAAACAATTCAGCAGCGTACGAAATTGGTCCGTAATGGCGATGTACAACGGGACGAAACTTCGCGAGACAACCCAACGATTGAAACAACGAGCGAACAAGCATACATACTTATTTTAAAACATGTTAGAAGCCTAATGAAGTGTCTCAAACACGTACCCAATGTAAAACCAAAATTAAATGCGGACCAAAGTATCAAAGGCGTCGTTAACGATACGCAATTGAAATCAAACTTATGGCGATGACTATACTTTGAACGTCGTGACCACATGTAAACTTTATAAACATGATTATAAGGATATAAAATTTATTCAAACAAGTACACGAAGACCTAGGATATCTCAAAGGCCGTAAACAATAATTAAGGAAGATAACACCCTACCGAGTCAAGTTCTCAACAATACTAAATCGCGCAATAGAGACTCTAACACGCTAACGGCGTAAATCGAACATCCCAATGGTTTCGGCCTTACCTTAGCCTACCGGGTATAAGATGTCTTCCACATTAAGGCTTATCATATTGGCCAAACGATCACGTAAAGTTCCGGGGCGTTACACTACGCCTGCATTGTTTGAGTTGATTAAGAAGGCTCAAGCTTCCGATTCTGAGTTGAGGAAGATTATTGATGGATTGGGTGATAGTAAGACACCGGAGTTTGCTATTAACAGTGATGGTATCTTAACTTTTCGAGATAGAGTTTGTGTTCCTTCTACCGATGGAGTTAGGCGTATGGTTCTTGATGAGGCTCACAAGGCCAAGTATACTATACATCCAGGAGTACCAAAATGTATAGGGACTTGAAGAGGCACAGTTTGGTGGAATGGGATGAAGAGAGAAATAGCAGTATGTATCTAGATGTTTGACATGTCGGAGTTAAAAGGCGAACACCGAGAGGCCGCCTAGGTTTACTTCACCACTTGAGATACCGGAGTGGAAATGGTAGCATATCACCATGGATTTTGTGACAGGATTGCCACGTACTCGCCGAGGTTTTGATGCAGTTTGGGTGGTTGTGGATAGGTTGACAAAATCTTCACATTTTATTCCTATTGCGATGACTTATAGTTTGAGTCAGTTGGCAGCGTTGTATATTCGGGATATCGTGAGGTTACATGGTATTTCGGTTAGCATTGTTTCTGATAGAGACCCCAGGTTCACTTCTAGATTTTGGCATTCTTTGCAGGAGGCTTTGGGTACGAAGTTGAACTTTAGTACGGCTTTTCACCCACAGTCTGATGGTCAGTCGGAGAGATTGATTCAGGTATTGGAGGATTTATTGCGTGCTTGTGCCATGGATTTCAAAGGTAGTTGGGATTCTCATTTGCCATTAGTCGAGTTTGCGTATAATAACAGTTACCAGTCTAGTATTGAGATGGCGCCATATGAGGCTTTATATGGGCGTAAGTGTCGTCCACCGATTTGCTGGAATGAAGTTGGTGAAGCTAAGCTTTGGGGTTCGGAGATGGTACAACAGTCGGCTGAGAGTGTGAAGCTTATTAGAGATAGATTGCTTACAGCTCAGAGTAGACGAAAAGCTACGCGGACAAGGGAGATGTGACTTAGAGTTTCAGGTTGGTGACTTTGTATTCTTGAAAGTATCGCCCCGGCGCGGTACTAAGCGATTTGGGAAGAAAGGTAAGCTTTCACCTAGATTTATTGGACAATTCGAGATCCTAGAAAGGATTGGAGCTTTGGCATATCGGTTAGCATTGCCACCTTCTATATCGGATGTTCATGATGTCTTTCATGTCTCGATGCTACGCAAGTACTTGAAGGATGAGTCACATGTCCTTATTTATGATGAGATTACCATTGAGCCTGACCTTTCTTATGATGAGAAGCCGGTGAGGATTCTTGATTCGAGGGAACAAGTCTTGAGAACAAAGAGGATTCCGTTAGTGAAGGTCTTGTGAAAGAATCATGATATTGAGTAAGCCACGTGGGAGACCGAGCTTGATATGAGAGATAGATACCCTTTCCTATTCGATGACTCCGGTAAAAATTTAGGGACTAAATTCCTTTAAGTGGGGGAGGATGTGAGAACCAAAACCCATTACTTGTATTATATCATTATAGCATGTTTATCATATGTCTTAACATTATAGATACTTCAATTGGTTCATGTCATTCTTGCATTAGAGTTGTTACGTTCATAGTCACTTGAATGTCTTTTATGCGTTGCATACCTTGCCGTTTGTGCTTTGAGTGTTTGCCTTAGCATGTTAGCACTTAACCAAGACGTGTTGGGGTTCTATTACCTTTCATATATGACTTAAAATGTTCATCTTGATCATAGTAATCTTGGTTGGAAGTTCATAAACCTTCTTGCTTTGTTTTGGCCCTAGCGATTTCCCTCATTGCTCGTATTGCTTGTATTTCATCTTGCGAAATGTTCGTTGAGTTCTCGGCCATGTATTCAGGTCATAACCATGTTTAAACAAGCCTTTTTCATGCCCAAGTTATCCTAGTTTTATTGGTGTTTGATTCGTGTTCGATTCGTTAGCCATTCGTCGCATGATTCGAGCCTTGTTTTAACTTCTTCCGGATGTTGTTCGGATGTGTTTCCGACTTGTTTTGAGTTGGGTTAGACCTTAGAATGGTTTCCCATGAGTTTAGGACCATTTAGGACATGTTTAGACCATGTTCAAGGGCTGGACCTCGCGCTCGCATCGAATTTTGGTCACTAGCTCATGGAGACGATGGCCGAGAGCATTGCAAAAATGAACCAAAGTCGCCGAACAGACCACAAAGCCGCACATGGTCCTTGGAGGATGCGACCGCATCAAACTATTTTTCACGTACGGGATTTTTTTGATGCAATCTGATTGTGACCCAATTAGACCCTTAAACCCCCATCCTAATTGAACCTAAACCTTCCTTTTAGACCCTAATTGAATTGGATTAACACTAACCTCAATCATCCTCCACTTTTTATTTTTTTGGCGAAGCATGGCGGCACCTGCGATTTATTTATAACAGAAAAAAAGGAACAAACGAGAGGGGGACAACCAGCCTAACCCGAACAATCGGGGGGACAAAGGAGCCTGATGTCTTATAAAAAGAAGACAACTAAAATTATCTAACCGACAGAACAAGATCACAAGCTATATCAAGCTTTACGAAAACTGTAAAAACCGAGAGCATCATGCTGGAGCGCCTTCCTAACCTCAGACGGTAACTGAGAGACCTGATTAAATTCATTGGGGATACAGTTATGAGCAGCATTGGCAAGACGATCTGCCACCAAATTTTTCTCCCGATAAATATGCTCAAGCTTAAAATTACCCAACAAAGAAACGCACTGTCTATACTCGTGAATATACTTCCAAGGGCAGTTTTGACACCCTTGAATAGCCGATACTACAACGAGAGAATCTGACTCAACCACCACAAATGTTAAGTGCATTTTGTGACATAACCGGAGCCCGTCCCATAATGCCAGAAACTCAGCCCTTGTGTTCGATCCCTGTCCATAAGAATGGAGAAACCCGGCAATGAAATGACCATTCCAATCTCTAATCACACCACCACCTGTAGCCAAACCACCAACAGAAGAGCCATCAACATTTAACTTAAAACAAGGAGTGATTGGAGCGGACCATCGCAGCCATAAACCTTTTTTGAACTTAGGTTGTAAAACCGATAGCTCAAGCATTTGTAGACTGCGTAATCCTCTAGGCGACGTTGGAGATTTAGGATGAAAAAGATGCAAACTATTACGCAGCCCCTGCAACACCCGATTATAAATCTTTGCGCCATCCATAGGCTGATTATCATAAACTGCACAACACCTCTTTGTCCATATCGCCCAACAAGCAAATAAAACAATACCAATCTGAACAGCTCCCAGATGATTCCGCGCAGAAGCCCCCTCTAACCAAATATCAAATAAGTGAGGTATTGATGAATATCTATCAACCTTGTTAAAAGGATGAGCTAACCGACTCCACAAATCATGAGCTATTTCTGAGTCCAAGAAAAGATGAGTAATTGATTCCATTTCATGGTTTATTTTACAACAAACACACCGAGAAACAATCGGCACAGAGCGAGAATGTAGACGGAGGTCTACCGGAATAGCCCCAAACCGCAACTTCCAGCCGAAACCACTAATCTTGGAAGGAATCCAATCCTTCCAAATCTTCTTGGCCCAAGAAAGCACTGTATTGCGCTGCCTACAATGATTCCAGTATACTTTGGCATCAAAATCCCCATTTGTCGTTAAGCTAAAAACTAGTCTATCCGGAACATCCTCATGAAGTTGCACTTGTTGAATCTTGTCATGAAATTGATTAGGAACAATCTGCAGCATCAAAGGAAGCTGATCAAAAGCTTGCTTAACAGTTAAGTTAATATCAATGGGAAGCGGGCCTTCAAGCCGAGATCCAAGCCAATTGTCGTTCCAAAAAGAGACGTTCCCCCTGCCCGGCATCCATTGACTGAGCTCCAGAATATCGTTAATATGAGAGTAAGTCGATCTCCAAACATGTGTCGAGTCTACTGTAACATTAAAGCCACCATCGCTTTTGTATTTGGAACCAATGAAACGCGCCCATAAACTCTTTCCTTGAAGAACACTCCATGCTAGCTTTGCTTGTAGAGCATTTCGAATTTGAATAAGACTACGAATACCCAGCCCGCCTTCAGCAGTTGGTCTACATATGTTGCTCCATGAAACCCAATGAATTCGACTTTCACCCGCGCTTCCCCAAAGGAAATTTGCCATGGCCATTTCGATACGATTAAGAACCGTAACCGGAACCTTAATAGCTGCCAAAGAGTATATAGGAATGCTACATAACACAGATTTGAGAAGAATTATTTTACCACCAAAGGATAAAAGACGTGATTTCCATCCTTCTATTTTTTTCTTAACCCGAAATTCCAATTCTTCGAAATAACTACGTTTTACCTTCCCCCGAAACAATGGAAGACCCAAGTATTTTATGGGAAAGGATTGATGCTTGCAACCCGACCAATTGGCAATACGACTAATTTTTGCTCTAGAGAACCAAGCAGGAGTATAAAATCCACTTTTCTGCAGATTGATACACTGACCAGAAGATAGCTCATAATCTTTCAACAGCCTTCTCAAGTTTACAATTGTCTGCTTGCCCGCATTAGAAAATAAGATCAAGTCATCGGCATATAGAAGATGTGATATAAGCATATTACCCCTTCCATGAGAATAAGGAACCAGAAGACCCGCCAAGAAACTTTTATTAAGTGCACGAGAAAAAATTTCTTGAGCAAGAATGAAAAGTAGAGGCGATAAAGGATCTCCTTGACGTACCCCGCGAGACGATTGAAAGAAGCCATAACTGGAACCATTTATTCTGATCGAGTACCAAATATTATTAATCAAACGAGCCACCAGATCACAACACTTATCATCAAAGCCAAAGACACGCAGGGATCACAGGAGAAAAGGCCATTCTAATCAATCATAAGCCTTTGACATGTCTAATTTAAAAGCGATATTACCTCCCCGAACTTTTTTGTCAATTCTTCCAATTAATTCATGTGCAAGAGCAATATTTTCATGAATGGCACGCCCTTGAACAAATCGAGACTGCTCGGGAGAGATAAGACGGGGTAATAGCTTTGCCAATCGACTCGCAATCACTTTAGAGATGATTTTGCAAGAAAAATTACATAAGCTTATAGGCCGAAAATCCCCAAAATTAGTTGGGTCGTTCACTTTAGGGAGTAAAATCATAACTGTAGCCGAAAATCCCTGAGGAAGCGAAGCTCCATGAAAATATTCTTGCAACTCTCTATACCAGCATTAAGATCACAAATGGCAAGCATCTCTCTAGACCATCATCCTTGAAAAAAATGCCCGGTAAACCCGTCCGGACCTGGTGCGCTATCTGCATTAAGATCACAAATGGCGCCCCAGATTTCCTCCGAGGATGGGACCATAGCCAACATATGATTATCCTGAATATCAATGCAACTCTCTATACCAGCAAATAAATGATCCTGAACAGCTGGTGATGATGTAGAGAAGAGATTCGAAAAATATGATGTAGCAAGATCACCCAATTTATTATTGTCGGTGCACCACGAGCCATCTTGAAGTTTAATACGAACCTTATTATGAGCAGTCCTCTCCTTGATCAATGCATGAAAGAAAGACGTATTTCTATCACCGTCTCTAAGCCACTTTTCTCTCGATTTCTGCTGCACGAGTTCGTCCTCCCACCGCAATAATTGATCCATCTCCAATCGATGCAACCTCAACTGCTCATGCACAGTATCATCCCAGCCAAACTGAGGTTGAAATTCAAGTCTTAAAATACTATCTTGAGTGGTGGAAATCTTTTTTTGCACATGCCCAAATACCGAACAATTCCAAACTTTTAATTCTTTGCGGAGAAACATCAGTTTTTTGTATAATGAATTCCAAACTTTTAATTCTCTCGAGCCATCTTGAAATTCATGATTTTTTTATTGTAAGCATGCATAATGAATTATCATTATGGATTGTATGAACAAAATGTATTGTTTGACTTTATTGGGTTGAGTTGACTTTTATGCAAATAAGAGTATGTTGGTCAACTATAATTCATGTATTGAAGGTTATGAACATGTTAGATAAATTTACATGTTGGTCATGAACATACTAGATGAAATTGCATCTTGTTTAGATTAATGGTTAATTTGGATGAAAGCATGCTTGAATAAATGCTATATTGTGATGCATGCTAGAAATGCAATGGTTGACTTTAAATGTTAAGTGTTGACCTATGAATTATGTTTTGGGGTTTTGTTGGGAAAGAATGGATTGTTGGGTTGCACAATGTTGCTAACCATAAGAACTTAGCCATGAATAATAGCTAATGAATAATAGGAGGGCTATGATGCAAATAGCTTCTATGCCTTCAAAATTTGAAAAGAGTAGAAATGACTCAATGGAGTCGATTATTGGACTAATATGAATATAGTTAATCACATATTAAGATCCTCACGGAATTTGGGGTAGTTTTGATGGAGGTCAAGCCTCCGAGCGTTTTCAAGTGTATGAAGAACACTTGGGTATTAGAGACTTGATACTATCGCTCTAAGATGTTTGTGTTAGTTAGCATAGAAATGCATAACTATACACTACAACAAAAAAGGGCTTTTACAACGTTTTTAAAACGTTGTAAAGACCTTTAACGTTTTGAAAGCGTTGTCATAGGCCACGTTGTAATAGCTTCTTTTTTTTCTACAACGTTTTTAAAAGCGTTGCAAACGTTGTTATTTATCATCCCATGATCTTTTAAACCGTTGTAAAATTGATATTACAACGTTTTTATAAAACGTTGTAAATTGATTTTACAACGTTTAAAACGTTGTAATATCAATTTTACAACGTTTTTTTCTAACTTTTACGTGTAGTATGGTCTATCACAACATTTTAAACAAAACGTTGTAGTATGGTCTATCACAACATTTAAAACGTTGTAGTATGGTCTATCACAACGTTTTTAAAAAAACGTTGTGATATATCATTTACAACATTTTTAAACGTTACGAATGATATATCTAGCGTTTTTTAAAAAACGTTGTGAATCTTATTTTTTTATAAAAAAAATAAATTCGCGGTTTAATACATCTAGTTCCGCTCCTCGGTCGCAAGATTTATAACCAAATATCATGGTACAATACGACAAGCGAAATTCACCATTGGATGAGCTAAAGTTTGATGAAGACAGAGACATAGGCAATCATGAGTTAAGTCTTGCTTTTGGTAATCCTCATGCGGGTTATATACAGATACTACTAACATGGAGCGAAAAGAGATCTTGCAGATCGCTCCTTTGTTCGTCTCGAGATTGAGCAAACTTTTGGTGTCCGAGACTAATTTAAGTATGGTTATTGATGTAGTATGTGCAGGGATCTCAAATAGATTGCCATACGTAAACTTTGACAAGAATAATTAAACATAAATAAAACACCTTAAGGAAAGGGTAAAAGAAAATGCCGAAAAACAAGTGGAGAATCTTGTTGTAGCAAGGTTGAACAACACACTGCGGTTGCCGAGGCTAGTAGCGGCTATAGCTCGAAGCGTCACGGTCTTTCAGGTGAGGATGAGACTTCATTTCAATCTACCCACGAATATAATAAATCGATTATAAAACTCAATAAATACAACAGAAGTAGCTTGAACGACTTCGAACTTAGAAATGACTCTACATTGTATTGAGTAAAAGAATTAATGTTAGACACGGAGGTCAATTACATAAACAAAACAGTTTGTTATTCACTACCTATCCCTAGTTCGGATGGACTCACATGCAAAGTATGTAATACATAGGAACTCTATTGACTTCTTGATTCAAATACTTTACACTTTCCAAGTGAGAGAAGGAAAGCTTAGATAGCTATATATTACTCGGTATCAATCGGAAACCCCTCTCCCCCAACAACCCCCATTTCAAAGACATTCGGGATCCAAGACAAAAAAGAAAAAAAGCATCCGAATAGTATCTTATGGCTAGTAATCTTCATACTTATATTTTCACAATTCATGCACAACATTTCCGTGTATTATAAATTCATGCACATACACTCTCTTTTTCGGTTACAGCGGCTGAACTCTCTTGAGAACAACTACGGAGCATGACAACAGGTTGAACGTAGAAGCTACGAAATTCAATAACTCCCAGTAATGAAATGCACTCCTAATGTTTGATTCGGAAAGGGAAGTCTTGTTTGGGATGAAGAAAAAATAGTACTTTGTTTAGCTTACGGTCACTACGTTGCATACTTTTTCTTTGGTAGATGAACCTAATATTTCCTCGAAATTTTCATCATCATAGTAAGTACTTGAAGCCTTGAAATAGAATCGGGTCCCTTTGTTCATGAATATTCGTCTCGGCCCCATTTGTTAAGCGGCTCCATTTAAGGGTATCTGAGACCATGTTGCGCTCGGGGTTCATAAGGCAACTCTCCTCAAGAATCACTCCTTCATGAAGATCATAATCATCAGTAAACACACACACAGAGAAGGGGTTAGAAAAAGAAGGAACCACTGCAGGAAAGAACTCAAGAAGAAAAGGTCCAAAGCGCGAAGATTTCACTTGAGCCAACAAAGCGAACAATTACACACCTAAAACAAAAGAACCGATGTAATTATATAAAGGCATAGTTAATTCCATAACAAGTGCAAAAAACTTGTATAAAGGCATAGTTAATTGCATAGTCGGATTTTAGGGCAGAGGGTATGTATTAGGGCATAGTTACATGGCCCGTCATATACTAGTTACAAATAACACAAGTCATAAGTTTGAAACTATAACTTTAAATCATCTTTGCTCAAAATGTGAGATTATTAATTTTTTTATATTTGAAATATTAGTAAATAATTTTGAATTCGTTAAAAGTGACACTTACGACAAAGTGGCGCTTAGGCATACAAATTATGCATGAATTTTGTGAATTTTGTTACCATTAGTAGTCCATAATTGGAAGAGATGTTCACTATTCTTGGTGAATCGAGAAGCTGCGTAGAAGATGAAGAAGCGCTTACGTTACTCCCTTGGTTCCGTAATAGTTCGTTTTATACATCTCTCTCCCATTTCATAGCTCGTTCTAGAATTCTGTCGGTAAGTGCACATTCTCGTCGTGCTTCACCTCTAGCTGAGCCAAAAATGAAAAAAAATCCTTATAAAGTAGAGTATCTCAGCTACGTTTTGGTTTGTTTAAATCACAGCCTAAGTGAGCATTTTTAGTGCTCTTTAAATTTGTTAATTAAAGAAATTTATCATAAGTAGTAAAAGTGAAAAGTTAAGATTTGCGGGAGGAGGAGACTTGAAGGCCGAGAATGTGGACTGCATACTAGAAGAGGGATACTAGGTTATTGTTACATAGAACCAGCTCAACCACAATCTATAACACTCGTATGAAAAAGCGAAGTAAACTAGGAATACTTACAAAACCTGCCCCATCTTTGAATTCTCGAAATTTGTCAAGCATGTATAACTATTCCATTTTCCGCTGCATTATTAACCTAAAGTTCCAAAAATCACTAGATTTGGAGTTGAATCAAGCGTTTCTTTCATATAATAAATGTTTCCTATCGAGTATCGATTAGAAGAAGAAATCCGAGAAGCGGCGGGACTTGCCACAATATAGCACAGTCCAAGGGAGAGGGAGAGGACATATAACTACTATGTATTCTCTAATTACTTAATCTTCTCACGGAATATCTAGTTTTCTCGTAGTTTGTTTCGATAAATTTTGCCAATGAAACAATGCTTGTTGGATCCTTCACATCGAGTTGATGGAAAACCACATCTGTGAGTCCGAAACTTTAAGCCCCTCAACAGCTTCAATTCCCTTATTCTCACTCCTAGCAGTAAGTATGACATGAATTCCACTCATTGCTAATTGACGACATATCTCCAGTCCGATTCCTTTGTTCCCCAGTGACAATAGCACACCTGAAATACACAGATGATATCAACAATAAAATTTTTCACACACACACCCACACACCCATATGTATACCTTTTGTCGGTTGAAATGGTGGTGATCTCATCCATTTTGAAGAAAATACGGAGAAGAGATGCTCAATATTGTTGGAAGTTATCTGCACAAACTCTATATGATTGGATTTGCTACCTTTTTCGTATTTTTAAACAAATTAACCATGTAATCAGTATTGTGCAAGTCTATATCAATAATGCTTTTAAAGACATTAACTTCAATTCATTTGGTAAGATATATGAATAAGTATTGAATCATATACACGAAAAGGAGTCCACAACCATAACTACTCCCACTAAGTGTTCGAGATATCTCTCAAAGTCCTCCTATCTTTATCTCTTAAATCTTCTCTCTCTATCATGTATCTTTTCTTCCTACAGTCTTTATAAACTTCCAGACTGAATTAGAAATGCGGTAGATTGTAATTCATAACGGTTGAATTCTTGATCAGGTTAGTATGCAGAATCACCAGTTTTCAGGTTTATAAGTTAGTGCGAATCGTAATAAAGCAGATTATGATGCAGTAACATGCATGAACCAGGTTATTACAGTTGTAGAAGTAAACTATTATCATGCGAGAATCACCAGTTTCAGGTTTATAAGTTAGTCGAATCGTAATAAAGCAGATTATAATGCAGTAATCATGCAGAATCGGCTGAAACAAAACAGGTTGTTATTAAGGCAGATTTCGAATGCAGTTGCAACAGTTTCAAAACAGTTTGCAATTTGTTGTGAAAGCGGCAGCAGATTACTGCAGTAACAGTTTTAGAGTAGAATTAAAACCAGGATCTGAAAGGTATGTACTTGCAATTTGACAACGACTTTTTTGTAACATGTCCCATACTTATAGTTGTATTTAGGCCAGCAACGCCACCAAAAGTCATCTGGCGCTTTGCAATGTGATGTTCGGATGACTTTGTAAGCCTGGATAGTAGACATGTTTCACCTGTAAATCGCATCAATCAACTTGATCATTACCCCACAACAATTGCCATCAATGCTGCAGATCACACAGGGTGCTCATCAGTCACACATGCGAATGAATAGAATCGTTTAACGCTATGATGGCATGGGCATAAATAAGCGCAATTTTCTGGGTATTTTCTCGATATGTGTTACGAATTTTACACAAACTATGAATGAAACATGAGCACGCAGCGGCGAACCTGATACCATGACTAGGTCCACAAGTGGCCTCTATGTCAACATTTGCACAACTGGTCCAATTGAAATGCAATCGTCTCCTACAAAGTTGAAGCAAATTTAAACTTTATTTAGCAACATATTGTTAACAAGTTACAAGCTACCCACAGAATGTGGTTTCTAATGTTGTTACCATTTGCTATCACCGAGTTGTAAATCCCGGACTTGGTGTTCTCCCACGGACTTGGTGTTCTCGATGTGGATTCCGTCAGTGTTGGGACTAAGTTTCGGAGACGAAATGGATAGTTTGTTGATAAGTACTCCTTCACAGCCATCGAATTTCATGTGGAACATGGGGCTATTTTGTATACGTAATCCGCTGACTACCAGATTGGTGCTCATGAAAAACCGGATTAACTGAAAAAATATATATAGAAAATCACTAATTAATGCAACAGAAAAAGACGAAAAAGAATTCATATGTGACAAATTAAGATTAATTAAGTTTGTAAAATTCTCCTACAGTCCTCACCGTGGGACTGTCACATGGTCGGCAGCGTTGATCCATTAGGACCCTGAAATGGCATTTCAAGTGAAGTTAATGGCAATTGGTTCCCTAATAATTGAAAACAAACTAAGAAAAACAGCAATGCTATTAGGGGTATCCAATAATATGCATCTTTAATCTCATATTTTCATTTTCCATGAGAAGATTATGCTGGTTTTAGTAAAAAAGAGGCTGGATAAAATTTGGAAGAAAGAAATACCCGATGAGGCTTGCAAGGAGGCTTGCAAAAGAAATTACACGCAACTATGGCATATGGACATAGGCGGCATTGAAGCTGCGATAGATGAGCATAGATCATGCGGGGAGGCGGC
>JABEVN020004047.1:0-15837 GCA_013146195.2 Codonopsis lanceolata | reverse complement strand
TACATCAAAGATCAAACACATTTAATACAAATTTAATTTTTTTTATGTTTGTCATTTTATCAAACACTTGTCTATATTTATAAAATGAACAAAATATAAAAAACCTAACATTAATCTCAATTCTCAACAACCCCCAAGCAATAAACCAATCAGTTTAGAGACTGAAAAAAAAAAATAATTACTCGGTTAAGCCGCCCATTACCTCCCTCTTCATGCCTCACCATTACCACTTCCCTTCCTTCTCTAGTTTGCTCTCGCTTCCTTCTCTCCGGTCACCGCATGCTTTCTGAAAATCAAAGCTAAAAAATAAATTAAGGTCGATGGGTTTGGCGTAGCGTCGACTTGGTCGATTAGATGGCGACTAAGAAATTCGCGGTAGAAGAAGGGGCCCGGGCCTAAAAGCGGGGCCTAGCCCGAACTAGACGGGGAGTTTTTAGAACAGGTAATATAGTCTTTTTACAACAAAAGTTATGTATTAAATATTAAACATATATGTTGTATTAAGCATTCCCCATTAGAAATATTAGTGGGTTTACATTACATTGCATGTAAAGCGTGATTTTTTAAAAAAAATGATTTGATAGTTTCTTTATTTTTCGTTTTATTTTAATTATTAGATGTTTTTTTGTATTTTAATCATTTCAATTTTTGAAACTAATAAATTATGTTGTTGTGCTTTTAGCTTTTTTGATACTTTGTTTTCCGATCATTTATAATGTATACTTTTAGTCACTATATAGCACCTTATCCTACAAAAAAAAAATTTGTTAGTTATTTTCGTTCTCTTTTTTTATTACCAAATATGAATTCATTCACTTTTATTAGCATGTGAATTGAAAATAATTCAAACTTACTATCTTAGATAAACACATTGTTGTTGGAGATCGACTTTGTTTCTGCCGTTTCTGAAATTTATGACTCCCTATAGAAAATAATATATTATATTAGAGAAATCAAACTTTCAACCCCAAAAAGTATATATACTTATACTAAAAATCTGAAATTCCCTCAAAGTATATATAAAGCTCCACTTTACCACCCAACATAAGTTTTGTATCATTTTCATATCTCATTTTATAATTCTTTTCTAGTTTTTCCCCTAGCCACGACGAACGTTACCAATCTGACATTAATGTGCACATGGTATTTCGCGTGTAGGGCATTTTAGTCGTTTTTTGCAATGTTTTCTCTGTTTTTATTACCCAAAGAGAAACTTCTTTTTCTTCTTCTCCGGCAACGCTTTCTCTGCATCTTCTCCGGCAATGACCTCGTATGTAAATTTTAAGTGAGATTAAACTTAAAAGTGTATTAATGTTTTATTCAAATTATTATATAGAAAAATAAATAAAAATATAGTGGAATCATATCAGAGATATTGAATTCAAGATCAGATAATCACACTTAGGTATCAAAGCCGCCACGAATAAGAACCTACCAAAAAATTAAAGACATACAACATAACATTCAAGCATACACCAAGAATTTCCTTTTTTTCTCTCATCGTACAACATAATACACAAGCATACACCAAGAATTTCCAAACTCATAATTGAATCCATCACATACGTATACGAAAATGATGAGACAAACTATAGTTCAATCAATTTTCATCGATCGTCCATAGCTTCAACTCCAACAAATTTCTCATCGACACCGTTGATATTGTTTATGGTTTGATTAGAGCAAATTATTGATTTTAAACATTATTGGCCACACCATGTTTATCACTACGATTACAAGACATGACATCTCATCACCAAATTTGATATAGAATATTGAAATGCTAAAAAAAATTACATTGTGGGCTATAGTGAATTTGGTGGATACTTTAGGGGGAGATTTGTATTTTGAACTAATTTCGATGGGGCCAAAATATGATTAGCTCCCAAAATTACACATCAAATCTCACATTGCACCCCAGCCTACGAGGTGTCTCACTTTCATAACTTATTTAGCTATTTGTCCGAGTTTGCCCCCTCCCGTCTATGAGCGTTAAAAATAGTAACGAAAAATGGTATGTGCATGTCACATGAAGATTATTTTGGTCATTTTGCTTGGCGCACAAAATGGGAATTGGCTATAAATTCAGTATTTAATTAACCATTTAGTATTTAGAATATGTTTTTAAATAAAAATAAAAAATAATTTTTTTAATAATTCAAAAATAATTATAGGGCCAAATTAGTATCCACAAATTCGTATAGTTTACCCCTATTTAAAGTTTGTCTCATAATTGTCCACCCAATTGTCCACCCTACCACTGACGGACGTTAGAAAATTCACGTTAAATAGCACGTGGTCTTCCACGTACGGGGCAAAAATGTCATTTATCTTATTTGGTTAAGGAGTAAATGTATTAAAAGTACAAACCTTAATCTCACACCTTCTCCTTCTCTCTTCTCCTGGTGTAAGTTCCCATCTCCGGGTCCACCGTAATAGTCATAATCTCCAGTTATCCCCACCATAGCCATTGCTATCTCTGGGTGCAAGTTCTCATATCCGGCCCAAACCCTTCCTACTCTGGTCACGCCCATCATAACTCTAGCGTCGTCTTCATTCGATTCTATCCAAGCTCCATCTTCGATCTCCCTCATTCTCTCCCCTACAAAAGTTGTGCTTAAAGTAGAAATCAAAGGCTATAGAGTTTACTTACTAAAAACCCTTGAAAAAACATGCAATTGACAGAAAACCCATAAACCTTATTGACGAGTTTATCAAAGAGAGAGAGAGAGAGAGAGAGAGAGAGAGAGAGACGGGCTTGAATGAAGAGAAATAGTTATGACTTTAGATGATTTTGACCTCATAGAAGCTGCCATGGCGGTTAGGTTGGTATATTTAAAGAATTAGGAGAGATAAAGTAAAGGTAAAGTCATGTAAGAGGATGAAGGGGGATAAGAAATTGATTGATTTCAGTGGTGGATGGGTTTCACCAAAGAAGGTGGGTACGTAGATCCAATTTCATACATGAAATTGAAGATGTAGACGTGTAACTATGGGTAAGAGTTTTTTTTCATATCTTTCGTTTACTTTAGTTTCATTATCAAGATAAGAAAATTGACAATGAAATGGAAAAATGCATATCTATCATCTAGATTAAGAGAAAATTTTAAGAGAAAATTTGAAGGGAGTGGACAAAACTAAAATCGGGTTATAGGTTAATTTTTGTTGTAGAAAGTAAAGATCGGAAAAAATGGTTGGTCTTTTATCTAGATTTTCTTTCAATAGGAAAAAATGAAATTGTGAACTCCACTTTATTTTAACATTTGAACTTTAAGCACCGCAAAGTTTACATTGAATTCCTAATATTTCCCTCGAGTTAATATCGTAGAAGACCACATGTTATTTAACGTGACTTTCTAACCGTTGTCGCGACAATGATAGAAAATAATATATATATATATATATATATATATATATATATATATATATATATATATAACGTTAGATATCATTATGGGACAAACCTTAGGTTGGGGTGCATTGTGTGATTTGGTAGATACTTTGGGGGGAGGGATTGTAATTTTGTGTAATTATAAGGAAAATATTATCCTTACAAGACACAGTAGTTGTAAGGAAAGTTATAAAATTAGTTGTAAGACTATAAATGCTGTAATTATAATTTGTATCATATTTAAATTTAAAGTTAAAAAAATACATTACTCACAAAAAATGAAATTTAAAAGTTATTTAATTTATTTTGTTATCCTTCATTTTCTTCCATCAACGTCATCTTTCATAAACCCACCACCACTACCACCTCAAATAACATCATTAACCCAAAAATAAACTTTTTTTATTTTTATTTTATTTATTTGTCTAATTTCTTAGTCCTTCGTTCAAATTAACACATATGCAAAACTCATCATTTATAGACCCACCACCACCAGAATCTTAAATTTTACTATTTACAAACCTAAATTCAATTTTTTGAATTTTTAAATTTGATGATTGAAACTCAAACCCATATGAAAATTTGAAAATTTGATGATTTGAAAATCTAACAATATCGTATTCCACACCTAAACCACCACTGTCATGGTTACAATCGCCCCCGCCACTATCCCTAACCACCACTACCAGCATCCATGCAACTACCACCACCGGTATCACCACCACCAAGAAATACGTTCACCTTACCTTGCTAAAATAGAAAAATAAAAGATATTTAGGTTCCATTAAATCGAATTGCTTTCTTCAAACGTATCTCCTATAGATTTTTGTGTTCTTCTCTAACAAAATGCAAAGATTTGTCAACGAAGTTCTCCATTTTTTTTTAATCTTCTTGACATTATATCAACTTGCCTTAACGCATTTTTTTAGATTATTCACAAGTATTATTATAGTTATATTTTTTCATATACCTCTAATAATGTCTTTCCCAACCTATGATGTCTCACTTTCATACATAATTTTATATTTGTCCGACTTTATCCTCTCCCGTTCATGGGTGTTAAAAATAGTAATGGAAAATCATGCATGTTAGGATTATTTTGGTCATATTTTACTTGTGACGCAAAATGAGATTTTATTATATTTTCATAATTTAGTTTACCATTTGATATTTAAAGTATATTTTAATTAAAATAATAAATAATTATTTCAATAGTTATACTTTGTCTCATTTTAAATTCACAGGCGAAAAAAATGCATTACTCCAAAAAAATGAAATTTAGATTCTATTCAATTTATTATTTCATCATTCACTTTCTTCCGTCAACCTCATTATTCATAGACTCACCGCCACTACCACCTCAAATTTCACAATTAGCACAAAAGTTCATTTTTGATTTTATTTTATTTCATTTTTTAATTCCTTACTCCTATCTTCAAAGTAACTCATTTGCAAAAGCCATCATTTATGGACACACCACCACCACAACCTTAAATATCTCTTTTTACAAACTCAAATTCAATTTTTTTTAATTTTTCAAATTTTCAAATTGAAACTGAAACTCATATGGATCTTTGAAAATTTGATGATTTGGAAATCTCACAATGTTGTATTTCATCTAAACCACCACCGTCATCCCTACAATCACCGTCATCACCGCCCTTAACACCACTATCCTTGCAGTCGTCAACACTATTATCACCATCACCAAGAAACGCACTCACCTCGCCTTACTCAAATGGAGACATAAAATCTCTTTAACTTTCGTTTAGTCGAACTTCTTTCTTTAAACATCTCTCATTTCTTAGTTCCAATACACTTTTTGTGCAAATTACTAAGTAAGGAGAAAATCTAATTTTAGGATGAGACTACTTAAAAGGAAGTCGGTTGGTGACAACCTATAATTTCAATAAAAGGAGAGTTGCGGTAGAAGAAAGAAAGTCAATAGCCAGAGGAGGGAATATAGAGATTCACACTTATAACTACTTCGAGTCCGATGAAGAGGAGCAATCAAATTAAGATCAAAAGAGGTTAGAGGTTTGTAACACAGTTATGAAAATGAGTAAAATATTTTGAATCCAATTATTTACGGTTACTAACATTGGTTTTGTTTGTAATATCTATAAGTTAGAGACCATTGTTAGTTTTAAAAGCTGTTGTAGTAGTCTGAAAATTTAAAGAAATAACTAGTAGATTTTAGCATTTTTTTTTCTAATAAAACGCATAGATTCATCAATTGGTTCTTCATTTTCTTCATATTCTTGACATTATGACACATTTTTTTAACTCGTTTCTCTTAGCTTATTCATGGGTAATAACTAAACATGTTACATATTTGTTTAATAGTTTGATACACACTAACAAATCTATCATTATAGTTACAATTTTATATATACATCTAATAATGTCTTTCCCGAACATATATATTTAAGAAATAAAGAAATAAAACTATATTATTTTTTAGTTTCGAATAAAATTTTAGTCCCTTAAGTAAATGTATTTTTGTCATTTTAGAATATATTGGACGATATTTGTAACGATAATGGTAGGATGGGGAAAATGATAACTAAATCAATATACAAGACAAAATGAATAGAATTCAATAATGTATGCCCTAACTTTAAAAAAAGTACAAGTGAAGAGATCAAATGATTATTTAATTATTCATTGAATTAATTAACCTATAGCAAATTTACTTGTTCAACCTTAATTAATAATTAATGACTATTTTTGTCCAAACATTACTGTTAAATATAGTATAGATATATGTTAGTCTCTTAAATATATGGTAGATATATGTCAATCAACCTAGATGATTAGTTTCCTAATTATTGGCCTATTGCCTTATGTTCGGCTGTTAGTATTGTATATATGCTGATTGTATCAAAGGAAATCATTGAGGAAAATATTCTTTCATGGTATCAGACTAGGGTACGATTTTTTCCGCAGCGCCCTAGCCGTCTCCGCCCTCTATTCTTCTTCTTCTTCTTCCTTCTCTCCGTTTTCCTTCAATGGGGGATTCCAAATCTTCTTCTTTCCATCCGGCTATTGCCGTCTCCAATGTCAAGAATCATGGTTCCATCACTCTTGAGATGGAAAACGTTCAATATTCTACGTAGGCAGAATTATTCAAAGTTCACGCACGATCTCACAAAGTTCTTGACCATATCATTCCTTCGGCCAAAGGCAAGGAGAAGGTCGAGCAAGAGGAGGAACTATGGTTGTCCTTAGATGCCACAGTTCTCTCGTGGATCTATGCTACTATTTCTAGTGACTTGTTGCACACCATTATTGAGCCAGATGCTACGGCCATGCAAGCTTGGAATAGATTGCGTGATATATTCCAAGACAATGAACATTCCCGCTTCAGGCTTGAACAAGAATTCTCCACCACTTCTATGGAGAATTTCCCGAATGCTTCAGCATATTGTCAGCGTCTCAAGTCTCTTGCTGATCAATTGAAGAATGTTGGGGCACTGGTATCGGATAGTCAGATGGTGTTGCAATTGGTTAGTGGTCTTACGAAGCCGTACCGTGGAGTGGGTACGTTGATCAGACAGAGCAATCCTCTTCCTCCCTTTTATAAGGCTCGGTCCATGCTCGTCCTAGAGGAAGCCGGGATGGCTAAGGAGGCAGCCACCGAGTCTGTGATGATCACTACTTCATCCGATGCACCTCCTGTTCAGTTACCAGATTCGAGTGCATCAAAGGGAAGGAATTATGGTGGACAGAATTCTGGTGTTTAGAATTTCGGTGGACGGAAGAATGGTGGTCGGCGTAATTCTAGGGGCGGCACTGGTCGTGGTTCGGTAGGGCAAGGCCGACGCGGCGCACGCAGCCGAGGTTCGGGTACATCGCAAGGGGGGACGTCTCCTTTCTGGCAGCAAGCGTATCCTCCATGGGGATGGATGAATCCGGGCTGGGCCATTCCACCTTGTCCATTTCCCACTCAAGGATGGGCTAGACCTCCTTTACAACATCAGCAGGCCGGTGTCTTGGGCCCAAGACCACACCAGCAGCAGCAGGCCTATGCGGCATCTTCAATTGGGCAGTCCAATAATTTTGCTCCAACAAATATCCAGGCTGCAATGCACATTATGTCTCTCAATCAACCCGACCCATCATGGTACATGGACACCGGTGCTACGTCTCATATGACGTCCTCTTCTGGTAATTTTTCGTCTTATTTTAATTTAAGCAATCATCATAATAATGGTATTATTGTTGGTAATGGTCATTCTATTCCAATTCTTGGCTATGGTCACACTAATCTCTCTCCCCCGAGGCCTCCCCTCTTCCTAAAAAATGTTCTTCATGCTCCAAAACTCATTAAAAATCTCATTTCAGTTTGTAAGTTTACTACCGATAATTCTGTGTCTGTAGTGTTTGATCCTTTTGGTTTTTCCGTGAAGGATTTTCGGACGGGGATGCCAATAATGAGATGTGATAGCCGGGGCGACCTCTACCCTATTACCTATTCTCTCAACAATCAAGCTTCTTCTACCTTTGCAGCCATCTCTCATCGGCTTTGGCATGATCGTTTGGGTCATCCGGGGGCTCCTATCTTAGATGTTCTTAGGCAAAATAAAAGCATTAATTGTAATAGACTTTCTAGTTCTAGTATTTGTGGTTCTTGTGTTCTTGGAAAACATATCAAATTGCCGTTTGTTGCCTCTACTTCTAGTACTACTATGCCTTTTGATATTATTCATAGTGATCTTTGGTCTTCTCCTATTTTGAGTTCTTCGGGACATCGATATTATGTTTTATTGTTGGATGATTATTCTAAGTATTTGTGGACTTTTCCTTTGGCTAGAAAATCATATGTGTATAACACTTTCTTAGCATTTAAAGCCCACATTGCCACCCAATTTGAACGTAATATCAAAACCATGCAATGTGATAATGGGAGGGAGTTTGATAATGGTCCATTTTGGGATTTTTGTAAAACTCAGGGCATGTCATTCCGTCTATCTTGTCCCCACACTTCATCTCAAAATGAAAAAGCCGAACGAAAAATTTGTACTATCAATAATATCAGTCGTACTCTCCTTGCTCATTCCTCTCTTCCTCCTTCGTTTTGGCATCATGCATTGCAAATGGCAACTTATCTTCTTAATGTTCTTCTAAGTAAATTGTTAGGCAAGAAATCCCCTTTAGAAATTCTTTACAAAAGGGTTCCCTCATATTCTCATTTACGGGTATTTGGTTGCTTATGCTATCCTCTTTTCCCATCTACAACAATTAATAAATTGCAACCTCGATCTACTCCGTGTGTCTTTTTGGGTTTTCCTACAAACCATCGTGGCTACAAATGTTTTGATTTATCTTCTAATAAAATCATTATTTGTCGTCAAGTCATTTTTGATGAGAATACCTTTCATTTTGCTAAGCTTCATTCTCCAACAGCTCACTCATATGATTTTCTTGATGATGGATTATCTCCCTATATAATTCACCATCTCCATAATTCTGCTCAAGCTTCACACCAAGCCCAGCCAAACTCCCCTCACAATGCCACCCCTTCCTTACATCCTACAGCCCAGCCCAACACTGGCACCCACACACCAACTGGCCCTGACCGCTTCTCCCACCAGCAGGCCCAACCGGTTCCTACTCCTTCCAGTTTTTCTCCACCGCCTGGCCTCACACTGCCGGCCCACCACTCGATTTCCCTCTTTCTCCTCAAGCCCAAATACAATCCAGCTCCATCGCCCCACCTCCTCCTCCTATTCCTTTCCAAAGATTTCACAATGGTGACCCGCAGTCAACATGACATTTTTAAACCCAATCCAAAATATTCCATGTTGACCGAGGTTGCGAGGTCTCCTTTACCTCGCAACCCAATAGGGCCCTTTGTGATCCGAATTGGAAAATGGCCATGGATGATGAATATAATGCTCTTATTAAAAATAAGACGTGGGAATTGGTGCCCCATCCACCTGATGTGAATGTTATTCAGTCGATGTGGATTTTTTCTCATAAATTCAAATCTAATGGTGTGTTTGAGAGGTATAAAGCCCGTCTTGTAGGTGATGGAAAAACACAACGGGTTGGTATTGATTGTGGAGAAACTTTTAGTCCGGTGGTGAAGCCGGTAACGATTCGTACTGTTCTTAGTCTTTCTCTCTCACAGGCATGGCCGATTTATCAATTAGATGTCAACAATGCCTTTCTTCATGGTAAGCTTCAGGAAACAGTGTATATGCATCAACCATTGGGCTACAGGGATCGTACGCATCCTGATTATGTTTGTCTGTTACGTAAGTCTTTGTATGGTCTTAAGCAGGCACCCCGAGCTTGGTATAAGCGTTTTGCTGATTATGTGTTGTCTATTGGGTTTACTAACAGCAGATGTGACAACTCTCTATTCATTTACAGCAAAGGGTCCAATATGGCTTACATTTTATTATATGTTGATGATATAATTCTCACAGCTTCGTCTGATGCTCTACGATGTTCTATAATGGATCTTCTTAGTTCTGAGTTTGCCATGAAAGATCTCGGTCCTCTGAATTATTTTCTGGGAATTGCTGTGACCCGCCATAAAGGCGGTATGTTTCTTTCACAACGCAAGTATGCCGAAGAAATAATTGAGCGCGGCAGAATGTCTTCCCTCAGAACCATCTTCTACTCCTGGTTGACACCAAGTCAAAGATCGCTACATCTGGTGCTCCATTTGTTGATCCCTCTTTCTATCGGAGTCTTGCAGGGGCTCTCCAATATCTCACTTTCACACGGCCAGATATCTCTTATTCCGTTCAGCAGGTTTGCCTACATATGCATGATCCAAGAGTTGATCATATGTCTGCTCTTAAGCGGGTTATTCGGTATGCTCAGGGTACATTAGATCACGGGCTTCACCTATACCCGTCTTCTTTTTCTACTCTTGTTTGTTATACTGATGCCGATTGGGGTGGGTGCCCTGATACGAGGCATTCTACGTTGGGTTACTGTGTATTTTTGGGTGACAATTTGGTATCTTGGTCGTCTAAACGACAACCCACATTGTCCCGCTTCAGTGCCGAGGCCGAGAATCGAGGGGTGGCAAATGTTGTCTCTGAATCATGTTGGCTTTGGAACCTTCTCTTAGAGTTGCATTGTCCGATTACAAAGGCTACTCTTGTTTATTGCGACAATGTCAGTGCTATTTATTTATCGAGCAATCCAGTTCAACATCAACGCACAAAACATATTTAAATGGATATTCATTTTGTTCGAGAGAAGGTTGCACGAGGACAAGTCCGTGTTCTTCATGTGCCGTCGCGTTATCAAGTTGCGGATATCTTCACCAAAGGTCTTCCGCAAGTATTGTTTAAAGATTCGACAGCCTCGTTAAATGTTCAAACCTCCCGCTTCGATTGTGGGGGTGTGTTAAATATAGTATAGATATATGTTAGTCTCTTAAATATGAGTCCGGATCCTCTATTCCAAAATTGTATTTCATCTCTTATTCCACCGTCGGATTCTTGCCACATGTCAATAAGAAATCTTCACAAAAGGAAATATTGAGTTAGATTTCACGGATTTTTATTGTTATGGAAACACAATCAACTTAGTAATTGGTTTTGTTTATTTACGATTGACACGTGGCAAGAAATCCGATTTGTGAAATAAATACATTTTTTAAATGATCCGGACTCATGTTCGGCTGTTAGTATTGTATATATGCTGATTGTATCAAAGGAAATCATTGAGGAAAATATTCTTTCAATTACTTTTTGTTATGATAAATATACTTGTTTTGTTTTTAATTAAATGATGAGTAGTTTATTTAGTGAAGAGTTATTTTTGTCTATCAATTAAATTACAAAAAATAAGTTTGACTTTTATAATAAGAGAGAAAGAGAGATGCCAACAAGTATAATAGATTCATAAAAACTTAATTAGAAGACATATCTTTCCACCCAATACGCATAAACGTTACAGTAAGCGTATGAGAGAAACGACATACTTCACTTAAGAAAGTTGATAGTACTTCCCAAACATTAAGACAACGTGCAATCAGAATCTATTGGATTATCCTAATTAATTAGTTGGCGTACCGTTGTTACTCTCCATCGGATTATTGAGTAAAGTGGGGAAACATACAAGAGGACGAGACATGCCCAAAGTTATTCCTAATCCTTCTTCCATTTCAACCTTTCCACCTCCATCAGTTTTCCAGTCAAAGCACTGAACCAACGTCGCGACTGTCACATGCATTACAATATGGGAAAGCCCAAGTCCAACACATCTTCTCCTTCCACTCCCAAACGGCAAAAAATTGAAATCATGGCCCTTCATATCAATTTGGCTCTCCATAAATCTCTCCGGCCAAAATTTCGTTGGCATTTCCCAAGAATCTTCGTCTCGCATGATGGCATAGACATTAATGCGAATCCTAGTATCAGCTGGTATGTCATAGCCACTAATCTTACAATCCTCCCTGCATTTACGAGTAAATAGTGGCAGCGTTGGGTGTAAACGTAGGGTTTCTTTAATAACAGCCTTCAAGTAAGGGAGATTTGGAACATCAGATTCTCCAACTAGCCTACCCTTGCCAACAACTTTATTGATCTCCCTCCTAAGCTTTCTCCCCACATCTGGATTGTTAATGATCTCAGCTAGTACCCATTGGATCGTCTTACTTGTTGTCTCGGTGCCCCCCAAGAACAGATCCTATTTCATCAATTACTATATTAGTTTGCCGAAAAAATATTTAAGATACTCTAAGCAAGTACGAAAAACACCTTTTATAACCATAGTTCTACATATTTTTATTTTGAGGTTTCGAAATTTGATCAATGCACAAATAACTATCGTGTAAATGAGACAAAAGGTTAACAAACGGAGAGAGGGACTAACCAGGAGAAAAGCCTTGACATTGTCCCTTGTTAGTTTAATTTCAGCATTTTCATCGTGCAAATTGTCGAGAGAATGTCCATCATATCCTTCCTTTCTCTAAAACCACCATCTCTCCGCCTCCGCCAATAGCCTATCGACCAACCTATCATACCGCAACATTAATGCTTTAAGCCTTTTTCCAACACCAAGTAAATCAAACTTTTTAAGGGGGCCTAATATTTCTCCTAATGCTAACTTACCCCCAATTTCCGTCATCCCACTTAAGAACTCCATTATCTCTCCACTTTCGTCTATGCTTCCCGAGCATCGAGTGCTCACTGCCATCCTGCATATGATATTATTCGTGAAAGTCATTAGCTCGCTCCCTAAATTACACGACTCTCCATTTACGGAGCACTTAACAAGAACTTCCATCATCTTCAACTTTTCTTCATTCCGTATCCAAGCAAACTGATTCAGCTGAGGAGCCAAGAGAATCTCCTCCATGCATATTTTTTTCAAGAAATGCCAGTACTTCCCATACTCTGCAGAACCAAGAGAGGGCCCTTCATAGATGTTGTACTCCCTGGAACCAAAAGTCGGTCTAGACGAGAAAGTTAGGTCATGAGTTTTAAGTATGTCTTTGGCAACACTCGCGTTGGAAACAACATATGATGTAGATGCGTACACGGATTTTCATGATCGCCCGTAGCTAAAAGCTAAAGTTTGGAACGACTTGTGTATGTTGGAGCTTAGAAGATGGAGATGGCCGATAATCGGTAACCCCCAAGGGCTCGGCGGGTGTTTCCTCATAGTAGCATTTGGTTTGAAGAGATTCTTTAGGAATAATTGAACTAATAGAGTGGTAATGGAAGCCAGAAACAAGAGGAAGTAGAAAAACTGAGCATCTATGACTATGAGACTGGTCATTGTAGCTTACTTGATAAAAACCCTTGAAACGAAGATGTATTTTATAGAGAAAAGGGGGCCTTTCCTTTGTTAAGTGCCACTCCACAGTCCACATAACCAATATAAAAAGAGATATATATATTCCCGAGGGATTAAAAAAACCTCACCTAAAATTATTATGTGGTAATGCAAAAGCAATAGTGGGTCACTTAAATGTAGGTATCCTAGTGGTTATTTCTCATTTTATATTAATTTTTTCATTAAAGATTTTTATTTCAATGGCTGATCTGCTTGTTTGTTTCTTTTGACTAATGACTATGACGAAAGTGCTCAGCAGGGAGACATGTATACGATCTTTTCTTACCTTTGGATATATTTCTTTGGTTCTTCTTGATATCGGTTAGAGTTTAATACAAAGGGATATCTTTCGTTCTTCTTTGGTTTTTCTTACCCTCTCGATATCTTGGGTTTCACTGGTGGGCATTATCTCTCTACATCAACGCCCATTTCCTTCAACGAAGAGTTTCTCTTCTCTGGTGATTTAGCCCCAAGATTAAAAAATTAAAAAAATAACAAAAAACACATAAAATCAGAAGAATTCCCAAGAATCCAGCAAATTACACAGATCTTAACCTCGCTTGAGTTTCTTGAAAGAGATTCTCTGGTGCATCCTCACCGCAAATCCGTGGTTACTGGTGTTGCCGCCGGTTGGCCTCCTTCGTCATAATAGTTATTCTATGATGAGAAAGATTGGGATTCCACAAATAAAAAAAAAGGTCAGGGGACCAGAATGATGGTTAGATAAAAAAATCGTAGGAAGAGGAATAGGTTAGGAAGAATACGCGAGAGAGGAAGAGAGAGAAAGAGAAAACAAATTGTCGAGAGAAAAGAGGGAATCAGTGGAAATAAAACGTGCTTACAAACGATTGAGATCTGTGAGAATTAATCATGCCAGTAATTGTATTTTGTAAAAGTTAATCATAGCCAGTAGTTAGCTTTTCACAACTGTCTAATTTGTTTTATATTGTAGATTATGTACCAGTCTGTACTTGATAGCTGGCTACCTCAAAATCCAGAAAGAGTAAGTCTTAATACCGTCATACGAATCTTAATTAGTAAGACGGAGCCTCATCGTATGTTGGTGGGTTAAGATGTGAGAGAGTGAAGCTATGTCTTACTAATTAAGATCCGTAGGACGGTCTTACAAGAGACCTACTCTGGATGGCAAAAACTTGTGTAAGATGGAGCCCTATTCTCTCACAGCTTAATCCACCAACACATGGTGAGTAGGGTAAAAAGAACTCGTTTTCCGTAAGGTCGTCTTACACAAGTTTTTTTCATCCAAGAATATCGAAATTAATATTGATTGAAGGTATTCCCGAAAAGGTCGGGCATTGGTGGAGTAGCAACAGATCATCCAAGAGTCTACTATTTTATTTTGTCATGTTTTACTTAAATAGTTTATTATCAAAAATTAAGGCATTAAAGTACCTTTTATTTCTAATGGACTACAAAAAGTGTTATTTTTTAATAAAGTTTTATTTTCAAACGATGACTTTTTGTTCGAAACATTTTAGCTCAAATTGATTTGATTCATTAATAATCAGTAACCGTTTATCTTCTATCCATAATTTTTTCCATTAATGAAAAAAATATCTCCGATAAAATTCAGAGCCATTTCCCAAGAATCTTCAGCTTTTTTCGGAAAATGACATTCTGAAACGTTTTCCTCATTTTTTGGTGTTTGGTAACCTTTGGAAAATGTAATCAACGTAAAAGTTTTTGCAAGTAAACGAAAAATGAAACATTCTTTTCAGTAAAATGACTTACAGATTCATTTTCTAAATATTCGAGCACCATCCATCCTTACACAACTACACATATTTACATACACGCACAATATTACACTCAACAAATGATTTTTTTTAGAAATATAATGTGCACACTATTCATAAATTACAATTTTAATAAATGTTCACTATATGTCCTAAAATTAGTATTCACTATATTATTTAGGGACGTCACAAACATAATCAATTTTCTTTTTTAAAACATTTTTTTTTCATATCAATTATCAATTTTTTATTCGTATTTGTGAGATTTAAAAATAGACCTTATTGATTTGACACCAATAACGATAAATTAAGGGTTACTACTGAAAAATTACTTAGTCCAATACTATCATATATTCAATATTGACATTAATATTATAATATATTTTTTGTATTTATTCACATAATGTTTTTCGTAATATTTTTCGTGCATTTACCAAAAACCCCCAAAAAAAATTACGACATATTTTTAAAATATTTACTAAACACCTGAAAACGAAGTTTTTTCATTTTTATCCAAAAATCATTTTCCGTGAAACAAAGGAACCTTTCATCTCGCATGATGGCATAGAGATTGACAAGAATCCGCTTGTGTACTGTCAAAACCACTAATTTTACAATCCTCCATGCATTTCTGAAGAGCTAGTGGTGTAAACGTAGAGATCTCCGTTCTGAGCTTTCTTCCCACATCTGGACAGGATTGTTATGGAAAGCTTAAGTTTCACCCAATTACCATTATTCTTACTAATTAAAATGGATTCATGGCCGGCTAAAAAGATTTTATGGCTGGCTAAACTATTTGCGAAGACTTTTTTTATGAACCTCTGCTTCTTTACAAAGATATTTAATGCTCGGCCCTTTTATTTTCTGTATGAACCA
>JABEVN020004046.1:0-15811 GCA_013146195.2 Codonopsis lanceolata | reverse complement strand
GTCTTGTCATATTTAGGGAGCCGAAGTCATGTAAGTAAGGAGCAAGCGGCGGCCTATTCTTGATTCAACTAACAGGGCTTTTCCATCGAGTCTACTTTATTGGGGCCATCATTCAAAAGTTTAAAATAATTATGGTTTGGCGCCTGTACGTCGATTTTTTATCTAAGGAAAATAGGAAAAATTTCTAAACAAAGTCATCTCGGGCTTCGAACTTAGAAGCGGCCTACTGCAGGTATGTGACCGAAAACCTCAACATTGTAAGGAGTCGGTCGCGGGGAGGAAGTTTGTCATATTCGGGAATTCTACATGAAGGGTCTAAGGAAAAGCGGAGCCCTACAATGAAGAAGTCAAGTAGAATACCATTCGGTCTCCTTGATAATTGTGCCCATTCTCTTCGATGTTTAGGTCAAAGGCTTTTACCCGGTAGTTCTTGGGGTCCATACCCAAGGAATAAAACCATGCACTAACATCGTCTTCACAGTTCAAGTCGTCCCATTTGAGCGAGGAGGAGACGTTGGAGATGATTTGCTTGCCTTTAGAGGTATTTTTGTTCTGTTCAGCTCGCGGGTTGCTCGAGCTAGGGGGATTATCTTCAAATTGTTCATTTTCTTTGCAGATGTTTTCTACGTCTACAATTGGATTACGCAAGGTATTGGGGATTTCGTTTTCGGTGAATTAAAGAAGTTTCTTCCAGCTCGCTCTCTTCGGAGCTAGAGGATTCTGAGCTTTCCTCGGTTTCAGTAGAAGCACAATGGTCGTAACTACGGCCTTCGATTTCTGAGTAGGTTTCGTCACTGGACATCCTACAGGAAACATGAATCGAGAAATACACATTAAATCTTGCTCGGCTAGTTAGGAAAGAACAGATCAAGTAAAACCCATGGCAAGAGCTTATCCTAAGATCGGTGAACGGGGCACCGATCAGGTATTCCTTGATTCCTCTATATTGGTGGCATAAGTCTAATGGATAAGGGAACGAGATGGGCAGAGGAAACGGGTATTAAAAGCCATGTTTTGGGTAGATTATCTAGTCCTAGTTTTTAACAGAAGACATGTATATTCAGAGTGGTATTATTGAACCCTAATTTGGGGTTTTAATGATAAAAGCATGGACAGAAATTGCAATAAGGATTGAAGAAGTACCTGTTGATGTAGAGGAGTGAAGGCTGAAAATCTTGGAAGTTTCCTTCTGGATTGAGCACTGAAGCAAGCAAGATCGGCACCAGTGTGGTCTTTAAATGCAAGAATGAAGAGTTTTTCTAGTTCTGAAATGATTTGGGACGGTAAAGTTTGAAATGATGGCGGATTCTCACTTTTATAGTAGCAGAAATCGATGGTTGGGGTTAACCCGAGGAAATGTCATCATTAGGGTTTAGAAATTGGAGCCTTATTTAATGATGTTGGGAAGCGTGCCCGTAGGGGTGGCTGGCGGCGGATGACGGCCCGTCCCTTCAAATCTTTTGGGCTGGCATCCACTCATAACTTCTGATTAAGGGCAACTCGACGCATTCATAAAAAGCTACATTTCAAAAATAATTTGGCCTGGGGATTCAAGGTTCTTCTCCTTGTACCGAGCATAAATACTCGATAGACAAGGAGTAGGGGGCTATTGAGCTGCCCGACCCAATAGGCCCAAGACACCAGCCACGTTCCTGGCACATCTTCACCAGTCACGGGCAGAGCACGTGCACTCCAAGGTTCAAAGCACGGAGAAATAGGCAGCGATCATTAACATATCGCGGTGGGCTTGGCCTCCGGCCCGGGCAGGTCTAAGGGGCTTACCAGGCAGCAGTGTACAATGAAAGGACTTACCATGCTCGTTTATCAAGGAAACGGTTGTCTTGAATGTGGGCAGTTACTTTCGAGAAACTCGCCACCATCACCATGATGAGACCGTTATGATTGGACGTGGTAGTTACTATGGCAATTAATATGCCCGCCAGATACGCCTCCACACTTAATGAGCAATTACACTCCGGCACCAGCTATAAGAACCCCTACAAACAAAGGAGGGAGGTATGTGATTCTGATTAACTAGCCTAAACTCTGCCAAATTGTTGATTCAACCAAGTGTTGTGCTAATTCTTACGCCGGAGGGCTTTTGCAGGGAGTGCCCCTGCCTAGTTTACTGTTCTTCTTACTTGTTTGCAGAGTTGGGCCTTGAAGATTAAGGATATATTGAAAGCCAGGTATCCGATTGACGAAGCCCAGTGTGTCTAAGAAGATTTTAGACGCATCAGTTATATCCTTATAGAAATTATGATGTAATAATAAGAAATTGTTATTTGATGTTTATGGGCTAATAAATAATTAACTGTTATGGCTCAAAAGTGTTATAAGAATATAATTGACCCTACATGGTTAATTTGTATAACAGTAAAGTATTAAATAGGGAAATAATATATTAATCCCTACGGGTTGAAAATATTATTATCCTATTGTAATTGACTTTACGGAGTCAAATTTGAGTTCACTAATAGTTAAGTCAACTTAGTAGTTTAATTTCGACAGAAAATTAAAGTATTTAAATAATATTATTCATATCCTAAATTTACGTGAAGTTGTATAAAATGATAATGTGCGTATACATGTACTGAATGACGGGTAGAATTGTACTAGTTATGTGTGGAAATAAATATATGTCAATTGATAAATATTACAACTATTTAGTAGCAAATAGTCATTAAGTTTGTGACTTAGCAGAGTAAGATAACTAAATTATCTAAATTGAGTAATTGATTTATATACTTAAAAGAGAAGTGGCTAGATTTTAGTGTAGAATGTCATAACAGACTACCAAAATATTGTAACTGTAAGATAGTTACGGGACATTATTTTTTGTATCAAGTGCAAAGGAAAAGAAAATATGTCAGGATCTATGTAATCTCTTATCCTTCTTCTTTGTATCTATATCTTTTGAAGATTTTGAAATTTTAAGCTACTTGTTTAAAAGAAAGAAAGTTATTTTGAAAAGAATTACGTTTAAATGCATGCATGAGTGTTATCTTCCTTATTTATATCTGCTCAGAATTTAAACTGGTTTAAATTGATATTTAAACTAAACCCTTCTGATCTACTTGTGCTTGTTATTAAAAATTTCTTCTATTGTAAGTTTTTAGATTAGTTGTTATAACATAAGGCTATTTAAGGATAGAGGCATATCTATTGTTATGAAAATCTCCACTCCTTTCTGACATGTTATTATTTATCCATAAGTGTTCATAGCCCTCAATTGTATAATGATGACCATATGCAAATAAGAGGAGATTGTTGATTCTTATTGTATTTTAGATTTGCACAGGCTTATTCATTACTTAAATTTTACACTTAGTGACTAAGTGGGTTGCGTACCAGTTAGCGTGATTGCTTTGTATAAAACATAGTCTTTACAACAGTTTAGTTAGACTTCGTGTTTCAGCAAGCATCATGAGCAGACTTTAGGGTAAACATTCAGCACTCTACGAGTAAACCTCATTTACTTTTGATGAAGCTGCTCAGCCCATATCTAAAGTCTAAAAATGAGATCAAGATGTCTAGCTCAGTATATTTAAAAGGATTATTATTTCAGATATTCATTTGAATATTTGTAGGAAATATATCCTCCTAGTTGACTTTTTGAAGAAGATTCCCTTACGTGTTTCATGGAAAAGTAGAAGACTTTCCTTTTTGATGACTGTGAAACAGTGGGACAAAGTGGCTGGATAGTCTGACACACCACTCTCCGAAGAAAAGACAGATTGTACCAACTCTTGCAGGTTTTCAGTTATTTTCCGCTGTACTTGCTCTGTCTCCCATGCTTGATAAGGCCCAGTTGTCATAGCGATTCAGTCCAACAGCTCGTAGCATTAAATGCTTCCATCCCAAAAGAGTTGTTACTCTATCTTCTTCCACAACGGTCTCAAGTATTCTCTGATATAAATACTTCCATTGAAGACGAAGAACTTAATACTCTGAAACTACTCAATAACTTAGATGTTCTTACTCTCAGTGCATTCAAGAAATCTTTAACTGACCAACGAAGTCCTCAAAAACAGCAAGAAGGCTGCACAATCATTTACATTTTTTACCTTCTTAATTTTTGTTTTCACTAACTGTTTTTTAGCACAAGTGAATATTCATTTTTTCCAGATATTCACATCAACCACCAAACACCAGTCAAATATTTTGTACACAATTCATTAAATATTTATGTAATAGAACTAGTGGAAAACATAATACACTTTTCAAATCCAAGGTTGACTGATCTGGTGGTGGACGTAGTACTCTTTATAGTACGAACCATCTCAAAATCTCTGAGTACTTTATTCCTGCTTGATTACTTCATTATCTGTGCATCCTTTCTTATCTTAACCTTGAAGCATTAAACTTAGAAGATTTGCCAAGTCTATTGGTAGTACTTACCACCAAACTTAATTTGTATTTCCTGAGATATTTCCACCGCTACAGCTCTGCCTATTGCTGTTAGTATTCTCTCCTAATGAAATCTTCTTAAAAGTTTTGAAGTGTTAGTAGGCTATTCAACCCCCCTTCTAGTCTAGTATTGTGCCCTTTAGGACTAATACTAATCCTAACATTGCCTTGTTGAAGTCTTTTTTTGGAATACATGTTTCTTAGATTCCTATATAAAGAAGTAAACATCCATTGACATCGATTACCCAAGTTGAGAATCTTAGAGAGAGTTTTCGCACAAATCTATCACGTTACCAAAATATGTCAGTGAATGAAGCATCATCTGAAACATCATCACACGTGTTGTTCACTGTTTTAGATATACACCATTTGTTCTCTTTTCATAACTGTGTCTTTCCAAGGGTGTTACGTACTAAATAGTTTTAAATTCTCTCATAGGAATTTTCGTAAGGATTTCCACTCTCAAACTATCTCTTTTCATATTGTAATCTTTTAATTAGTGAGTTTTGCCATGAAATACCGCAAGCTTTATGCTTGTAGACCTAAACCCACAGTTCTAAAAATGGCTAGGCGAGTGCTGTAGCCTATAGACTCTTTACCTCCCCCCTCCTCTCTTTAGACTTTAACTCTCTACCGGTTCATTACCAGTGTCTCTCTATTCATTTTCCTATCTCGATTCTCGCTCTCTCTTTCTATCTATCTATCTTTCTCTACCTCTTGCATAACCAACAATCAGTGTATACTAGAACATATTCACTGCAGTTCTTAAGGGCAGCAGCTAGCCGAAATGCCACTGTCCTCATTTGCGGGAAATGACTCTTTTTTGAATGAACCACCCGTACATCTCTCACCCTCCTCGGCAATGCATGGGCTCTCCACCGTATCCCTACCTCTTTCCCCTCCGACACCACCCTAGACCTCTCACCCCTCTTCCCTTGGGGTCACCCACTCCTTGAAAACAACAGTCCGCACCTACAACGACTAGAACGCCTAATCGGTAATTTTCTTCTTCGGCAACTTTCTAGCTCGACTTGATGAAAATCGCGGTGTTGAGCCGGCGTCTAGCGCCTAGGCGGACGCCCAGAGCGAGTTTTAGAACACTGCCTAAACCAACTTGAAGTCTTTAAGTTTGCTTTACTTACATTTTTTATTATTTCCACTGCAATTTGTGTTTATGATTCAGTAGATGAAGCTTTATCAGAAGTATCATGAGTGACTGAATCAGTTTAGTTGATTTTCTGAATCCTAGCTGCAAATAACATTTCAATATTTTCCTACTATTCATAAATATTTAATCTAATAAAAAAGACTACTTCCTCCATCATAAAATAATTATCGTGGTTGATCCGTCACACGAATTAAGGAAAAATAATTGATTTTATTATTGATATTGATATAATGTGTAGTTTCATTTAAAGACCATGTAAATATGACACATAATTAAAGTAAGAAGCATGACAACAATTTTTAGACACAAGAAATACATATTACAATAAAATCAAATCAAACTTATTCAAACTAATATATAAATGCAAAATCAAACCCATTTATTCTCTAAGAATTACACGAGAAAGTTGCACTTGTTGGGATTTATTTTGTAGTTAATGCTGCGAAACAGCTTAAATGTTCAATCTATTATATAAAACAGATCATATAGCTAATTACCGACCAGGATCTGTTTTCACAAAGCTATCTATCGGCCAGAATTAAATCTTTTGAAAAAGCTATTTACCGGCCACGATTAATTTTTATGAAACACATTCGACGGTCAGGATTCCATTTAAATTCAAAACCGTTTTTCCATTTAAATTCAAAACCGTTTTTTAGCACGTTCGATTCAATTTAATCACTGAGTCCTCGGAGAACTCCCCATCACCAATCCAATTCACTGAGTCCTCGGAGAACTCCCCATCACCAATTCACTGAGTCCTGGGAGAACGCAACGACGATTGCAAATTATCAATTGATGACCGCCTCAATTGCGAAGAAGGAACAGGCACGCCGACGGCACGCGACAAGTTATCGGAAGCATGGCGAGGGGGAGGAATCATGACGGGGGAAAGAGAATTGCCGGAGGGAGAGATGGAGGAGAGTGGAGGAGAGGAAGGAATGGCGGGACGGGAGCGAAGAAGCCGACCTTGCGGACCTTGGGGTCGATTACGCGGGAGGTCCGACGAGAGTCCATAAACCATCTCCTCTGTTACCCGACTTCCGCCTCGCCAGCCTCACCATCTCCCTCTGTGTAAGTTCTCGATCTCGATCGTCTCTTCCGCCTCTCCATCTATCTCTCTGTGCTAATTTTTTTGATGAGGGTCACAGAAATTTTTTTGTTTACAGTTTATTCACGAATCTGGTTGATGTCAATGATGGATGGAAACGCAGGATACCCTGAAAAGGAAGGAAATTCAGGATTATAGAGATAAGATTAGTGGTGGAGGTAGAGAGAAGAGTTAACGGGGAAAAGACTTACTCAATTCGATGGGGGTTTCATCTTTGGAGGTTTCATCAGCAGCAGGTGGAGTGGTGCAGTGGGTGATGAAACTATTGTGGGTAATTTTCAATTGGGTGGATGGGGATCTTGAGATGCCGGGTGCCGGGAATTGTCGGGGGTTTTGTTCGGGGGTTTTGTGTGAGATTGAGGAGTGAGGATTGAGATACAGGAGGAGAGGAGGGAGTGAGATATTTTCAATGGTGTGAAATTAATAAATTTATCATCTAAATATAAAATAGTGATAGGGATAATATAAATAGTTAATTTAATAATGATTGTTTTGAGAAATTCGAAAAAAGAATAATTTAGAGTTTTGAGATGAAGGAAATAGTAGCATATTTCTCGCAGCTTTTGTCCCCACCCTTTTAGTAATTTTAGTAAGTAAATTCGAAAACAAAATTATTTCCGATTTTCATTAAATAATAAAAAATGTATTAACCTTTCCTAATATTTGATGAAAATATAATACAGTATTTTTTGTAATTATTTTATTTAATTAGCATTTTTTGCATTTCAATTTCTACTTAAATTATTTACAAAATATATGCATCAGCTTCCACTAACAGATTTTAAATTGTGTTTTCGACGGTTTTCATTAAATGATAAAAAATGTATTAACCTTTGCTAATAATTAATGAAAATATAATACATTTAGATTACTAATACTCCTTTTTCTATTAATAAAATCTAGGATGGTACCGCCTCTGTTTCCTTTATAAAAAATTCCAAAAGTAATTTTTAAATTTTTTTTTCTGTTGTTGGATAATCATATTGTTTTAATTGATTACTGAGAGGTGTTCATTTTTAATTTTTAATTTTGTAAGTTTGAGTTTCTTTTGTTTAACATATTCATAAACACTTTGGGTTAGAGTACCTATATGTCATCATACCCAAAAAAAAATTTAGACTCTTTTTAAAACATTATTAAAATATATATTTATTTCTTTAAATATTAACGTCCAAATCTTGACATCTTTCCTCGCTTGTGGCGTGGGCACAAATACTAGTATACATCTAAAGTAGTACAGGATCTTAATCCGTTGTTGAAGGTACTCGCAAAAACATCCATTACAATCTTGGAAAGACACAAACCGTCTCTACATCACATCCCGGTTCCTTGCAACGGTTGATAGACATTAGCAGTTCATGATCAATGGAAACTATTTCAGACTTTTTGGGTTTTCCCCATCCAAAGTCGGTATCATAGAAGTCGAATTTCGGTGATCCGGCAACCCCCACCATAATAGTCTTCCTGATCCCTCTTAGGACTTTAACCCACTCTTCCATACCCTCCAAGACTGCGTTCTTGTTCTTGCTATGAACCCTTTTAGAAATCACCTCTCCAATCAATTCAACCGCTTTGAAAAACCCGTCTTCTCCCGCTATGTCACTAATCCTTGAAGATGTATAACAAGGCAACAAACAGTTACCAAAATAATTTGATGGAATAGGTGGATCCAAACGGGCCCTGAAATCCGCCGTACAAGTAAATGAGTACTCTTTGTCATCAAGATCCATCCCCTTACAACTGAAAACACGTACTTTTGCTATGCAACTCCATGCATAAGCACATACTATCACGAACGATGATAAATGTGCTGATTTTTGCAGTCGAGTCATGGCTGATTCCTTTAGTTGTTGGATTTGATCTTCGCTTATGATAAACGTGGTCCGAACTAAGTTGGGAGAACGATGCGAAGGTTGTGAATCGAACTTGGCAAACACAGGCTCCCAAACTTGGTTCCAAAATTTTGTTGCTAGAGAATTTGGATCTTTAATCAAAGTTCTATCGTAAAATGGTAGAGACCCGCTAGCTAGGAATGATTCGTCTCCTTGAAATTTTGTAATCGAGGCCCATGCCCTTGTAAAATTGAGAAAGGTGCTTGCATCGCCGACAGTGTGGTGACTGGAAATTCCAATAGAGATGCCACCATTGAGAAATAGTGTCACTTGGATAGCCAAAACCTTGATTATTTTTGAGTTAGAGGCCGTAGAAACAGGCTGGGGCAATAGATCAGGGACAAGATGACGAAATTCCTCAGCATTTCGAGCATGATTTCCAGTAAGATAATTGAAATCCTTGGAACACTCGGCAAATGCTAGAGAAACTGAGTCACCCTCTACGTAACGAATTTCATGCTTGCTAGTACTAGTACGACTTGAATCAGTATATATAATTAGGTTACCCGCAAGTGGGAGAAAGTGTTTGAGAGCAACTGATAGCGAGTTCTTAAGATTAGGAACAATGGTTTCCATAAAATGAGCTTTAGAGTGGGGGAACTCGTAAAATAAAACATGGAGGGTTGGAGGAAAGTATAGATATGGAATGTCGAAAAAATTAAGCGGCAGCGATAAATAGGCGACGGTGGATGGTGGTGAGATTTGGCTCTCTTCAAGGACGGTCACCATGTTGTATGGCAACATAGCTGTGTGTGTGTGTGTTACCTATGAAAATTGTATGAATATATAGGCGAGTTCGATCTCTTGTCCTTTTTAAATCTCAACCATTGGTTAAGATGTAATGGTTGGGATGCAATGATTGAGATGAAAAGTGGTACACCAGTGGTACACACAAGTGGTACAGGAGATCTGAACTCTATATAGACTATCGTACTACTTCCCTTTCAATTAAATAGTCAGAGCGTCATCAAATTTATTACTCCCTCCGTCCCTAATTTATTGTCACCCGACGCACAGTTTAAGAAAACCTATTTGACTGGATTATTAATATTTGTTTAATGTGTAGTTTCCTTTAAAGCCCATGTGTATGTGACTCATAATTAAAGTAGGGTGAAAAAGTAAGGGTAAAGTGGTAAAAGTGATGTTCTAAAAAGGTAAGTTTTAAAGTGGACAATTATTTTGGGACGGACGAAAAATGAAAGGAGGACAATAATTTAGGGACGGAGAGAGTGACATTTTAAACATAAACCAGTTGGCCAATCTACTATACAATAGAGGTTTATATGTGTGTAATTGAGTTGGGATAAGTAACAGTTAAGATTTATTGTTTTACTTTAATCTTACGGCCGTAATTTCTTACTCATGTAGCATGTGTTAATCAATTGTAAACCTATTCCTATTCACGTTAATCCAATTGTAATTGTAACTTAATTCAAATTGTATTGTAACTGTAAAGGCTTATTTTGTGGGGCCAGAGAGAAAAAAAGACAGTGATAATTCATTTTGTCATTATTCTTTTACAATTAATTCATTTCCACATTATACGCTTCATTTATTTAGTTTCTTCTTTGTTAACGTGCATAACTGAATCAATTTAATTTTAGTCCATTAGTAAGTTTTGAATTTTTTTTATTTTTTATTTTTTATTTTTATCGTAATTAACTTAATCAATATAATTTTTTTCATCCAGCAATTTAGTATAAAAATCATTTAAAAAAATCGTAAGTTTTGTAATTTGAAATATTTGTTTTTTTTTTACTTTTTAAATGTTATCGTAATTAACTTAATCAATTTATTTTTTGAAACTGAATCCCAATTTAATTTATGTCTAAGTTTTAAATATTTATATTTTAATTTTTTTTCTTTTTAATTGTTATCGTAATTAACTTAATCAATTTAATTTTTTTCCGGCCAGTAATTTCGTATACAAATAATTTTTTTAAAAAAAATCATAAGTTTTGTAATTTGAAATATATTTTTTTCTTTTTAACTGTTATCATAATTAACTTAGACAAATTATAAAAAAAATATTAATTCATTTCCACATTATCTGCTTCATTTATTAATAAATTTCCAAACTAACACGATCAAGAATATTAACTCTGCTTTCTTCCCACTTGCAAAAAACTCCCCCCAACTCCACTCTCGCAGTCAAGTAGCAAATCTCCAAATTCAACCCTTCCTTGAAACCAACCAAACCCTATGTTTTAATTGCCCCAAAATATTCAATTAATAAAAAGAGTAAACTTAATCGGCTAAATTCATAAATAAAATCATCTCTCACCTTCGAACGGATCGGACAAGACATAGGAATAGGAGTGTCTAAATTCTATACTTTTTATATCCAAGTACATATCGATATACATCTTTATTTTAAAAAATAGTTTATAAAAATAGTCAATCCTATACTTTTTATGTTGGACATTTGTTTTATAAATTTAAGTTTGACAAAAATGGAAAAAACATTGGTTATGTACTTTTTGATTTCGAATCTGATGAAAATGGAGAAAAACATCATAGATCTGTATATTTTTGTAAATATTTGTAAAATTAAAGTTTAAATTAACCTTGGCCTATTACCGATTTAATTGAATAAATATATATATTTTGTAAACTGACTTTAACAGGTTAAAGCTTTTTACAAATATTAGATCTGAATTTTGTAAACTACATATATATATTTTGTAAACTTACATTTTTTACTACACTTCTTTTTTAAATCCTACTTTTAATTATGGGCACGTATGAGAACTTTAAAAGCTACATATTAAACCAATATTAATAATCCAGTCAAATAGGTTTTCTTAAAGGGTGCGCCGATAAATTAGGGACGGTGGGAGTAAATAAAATCATCTCTCACCTTCGAACGGATCGGACAAGACATAGGAATAGGAGTGTCTAAATTCTGGAGACACGGTTAAGCGTTTTAATATATCTCTGTAACTGATGGCTCACTCCTTTGCAGGAGCGTTTGATATCTCTCCATTGCTCCATGAATTCCATTTCTTTTCTTCCAAAGTGGGGCCGAAACTTGTCAACTTGATGGTGTCTTCATTAGACACATCCCACTTATTAATTTACTAGGACCAAGTCACTTTGCCGGAGGAGAAGTTTTATAATAACAAGCACAAAGAAAAGAAGTGTGCATGATGGGTTTCATATTATTGTAATATGAGGTAGTTGACAATAATAAATGGACGGAAATTTATCCAATTGGTAAGTTACTGATTCCCTTGTTTACTTGTTTATGCAATAATATGTGTTACATATGACATTTCTGTGGGGTTATATTAGTTAACGGATATAAAATATACTACTTGTTAATTGTTTTGGTGGTTATTTGTATATGTATTCGTAGTAAAGAATTACTGTTTAAAAGGTAGAATAGTCGATAAGGCGATAACAATGAAATAGGGTAATAGCATTACAAAATGACAATTATGATCCAAAAATTATGAAATTGTAATTATTTGCACTCAGGATTTGATTCGTTGAATAATTGATTTTCGGAGTCAAGTTTGAGTAAAATAAATTATATGGAGTAGTGTAACTAACTCCTTGTAGGTTTGTAATTTATTTAGGGATGGTTATACCCTTATATATATTACAATGTAATAATAAGACATTAGTCTTTGATGTTTATAGGCTAATAAATAATTAGCGGTTGTGGCCCAAAAATGTTATAATAATATAATTGACCCTACATGGTTAATTTGTATAACAGTAAAGTATTAAATGGAGAAATAATATACTAATCCCTACATGTTAAGAATATTATTATGATATTGTAATTGACTTAATTACGTAGTTAAATTGGAGTTAATTAATAGTTAAGTCAAGCCGAATAGTTTAATTCCAACAGGGGATTAAAGTATTTAAATATTATTATTCATATACTAAATTTATTAAGTTTTGGCAATAATTGGCGGTGAATAAATTGAGATTATAAAGTATAGAAATAATATTTGAAATTCATTACGTGAAGTTGTAAAAATTGATAATGTGCGTATACCTATTTGACCCACCTTCTAGTGGACCTATATTTTCCCAACTCAATTCACCTCTTTTTTGCAGGCGAATTGACCCAACATGTTTTGACACCGTTAAGCGAGGCTAGTGGAAAAACATTTTTGGTTGGGCTTGGGTGAGGGCAATCTTGGACCTATGCGACGTAGGGCTAGGCTTCGACAAAAAATTGTGTGATTTAGTCGAGGCATAATAGGATTTTTTTTTTAAATGTTATATTAAGTACTAGTTATTTAGTCGTGCTGCACTGTACAATGGGATATATATATATTTTATAATAATAATATAACTTTTAGACATTATAATTAGATTGTTAATCTCTTCCATGTTTATAATTTTTTTCTATTGTTACTAATATTAAACGATTATTTTACCTAAATACTTTTAAAATTGATATAAGTTTCTAGCTAACGTGAGATACATATTTTGTATTAATAATAATAATAATTTTTTTTTATCTTAAGACTTTTAAAATTAACATTTAACTTGATAATAATATTAGAAGTCATTTTGTTAAAAACTTTTAAAATCATAATTCATTTTTAAACAATGTGAAATACTTATTTTATATTTTTATTGGTAATGAAAGTTTAAGTCTTTTATCTAAAGACTTTAAAATCAACACCACGTTTAACCATGTGGTATACATATTTTCTATTGGTAATAACAAAATATATCTTTATCTAATGACTTTTATAGCCAATACTCATTTATAAATAATATGATATACATTTCTTTGTAACCAATGTGATCAGATACTTCTTTTCTATTTCTATTGGTAATAAAAGTTTAAGACTTTTATCTAAATACTTTTAAAACAAACATTTTTTTCTAAACAAACATTTCTTTCTAACCATGTGGTATACATCTTTTCTTGGTAATAATAGTATTTTTAAAACCAACATTAATTTCTAACAAATGTAAGATGCATTCTTATATAGTAATAATAATAGTATTTTATATAAAAACTTTTGAAATCAACATATCTTTCTAAACAATGTGGGATACATCTCTTCTATTGGTTATAACATAAAAATAATAATAGTAGTAGCATTCTAACAATGTGAGATACTTCTTTTCTATTTCTATTGATAATAAAAGTTTAAAACTTTTATCTAAATACTTTTAAAACAAATATCTTTTTCTAAACAAACATCTCTTTCTAATCATGTGGTATACATCTTTTCTATTGGTAATAATAGTATTTTTAAAACCAACATTAATTTAGGCGCGACTGATAGGCCCAAGTCGAGGGTCACGTGAGCGAACAGATGAACATCATCCGAATAAGCGAGCATGGTGTCAGCTTTAACCAAGTAAGTGATCAGCGAGCTGGGGGCTCGATCACCGAGCAAAAATGATATGCGAGCATGGTTACTTATGCTCGTCAATATGGGCTGTCATCAGTTGAGGACCGTCCTGTCCGAAGAAGATCAAATTATCAGTTGAGGACGATTACGTCCGAGCAAGAGTTTCACTTAACGGTTATGTCCACGAAATTCTTCATTTAAACCGTTGTACTTAATGGGGAAGTTAATGTGGCAGTAATGTGCCCGCCATTAATCCCATGATCTATGATGGGCAGTTATGGGCAGTTATGAGCAGTTTCGGACCGTTATGCTCTCTGGCAACTATATAAACCTCAGAAAATAAAGGCAAAAGGTACGCGCAATCATATTCTCTAGCTGAAACTCTGCTAAATTTCCTTCTCATTTGTCGAATCTTGTATTGATTCCTCTGCAGGAGGGCACTGCGGGGAGTGCCCACTAGTTCACGGTTACTCATTTTAATTGCGAGTTGGGCTTTGAGGATTTAAGGACACGTTGAAAGCAGTGTTCGATTGGGCTTCTCAGTGCATCAGGAAGATTTTGGGCCTTATCGGTTGGTTCGTTCTTAGGAAGCGAAAGTTTTTCGGTAATAGATTTGGTAAACTTGATAATTGTTCTTTAGAGGCTTCGTCAATGGCGGAAAATGGGATTAACGGCGGTTGTAGTCGTAGGGGAGGTGCACCGAATCCTAGCCTTAATCAAGTAGGCTGGGAATAATGTTCCTCCGCCTCATGATGCACGTCACCAGCTCAATCAAAGGCACGGAGTTGATTCGTTGGCTCGGAGTGCTGAAGCAGCAGTCGGATTAGCCCATGAATTTCGAGAGGAGGCTCTGCGTCAACGAGCCATTTATTTGGGTCGATGCACGAGGCAACTTACAATTGATTGCTATGGGAAAGCGCCATTGCCCATCATTGGATCCCTTACCGACTTTGTCTGAGAACACCGAGCCAGGCGGCGGGTATTTCTCATGGTGGTAACCGAGATGAATCCCACAGTTGTTCACTCTCGACCACGAGCCACAGGGATCTAGGGGCGCGCTTAGCAAGCCGAAGGCGAAAGCTAGTCACGAGTTGTGCCTAGTGTCCATTCGGTGGGTCCACGGGTGGGGGATGATTCGGCTCAATCTCTGGGTAGTAAATCGTCGTATGCCGCCTTCTCCACCAAGGTCGCATGCTGCTCGCAGGCTCCGTTCACCTTCACCGCTGACGATCTCGTTTGCTCATAAATAGTAGGTCGCTCGCGATCCTGAGGGGTTCTTATGTACACGACGAAGAACTCCTTCTCTGAAGCGATCTCGTGTGCGTCTATCTCATCATTCTCGAGGAAAAAGGATCTACATCAATCAATTGAGCCGGTTGTTCGGCTCATGGGGTGCCTCAGTCCGAGTGGCACGAGGCCGTGGTGGGGTTACTCAGGAGCTCTGGGCAATGGGTCCCCACAGGCCTCCTCACGTGAGTGCGGCCTCGGCTCGGGGGTGGTTTGCCTCTGACCATAAATATGCGGGATTTCGAGGAATTGAGCGTCGAATGGAAGCTTGGGAACAAGGCAAGGCTCTAGATGGAAATGTTTTGGGCACGCGTCAGGCCGGCCAGTTAGCTCCACTGATTGAGAATGCTCATGGCTGTGAGGGGATTATATTTCGAATATTAAGGAATATACGAGGCAAGACGAGGCGGGGGATTGGTTGTCATTTGAGTCCTGAATCGGCCTTGTAACTTCGGATGAGGCTCGAAAATTAGAGCTTTTGTTGGTGCGTTACAAGAAGAGCTTTAGCCCGGATGGGGGAGCCCTTACGGCGATCGATTAACAATTGGGCGTCTGCGGCAAAGTTCTTGGAGACTTTGGAGCAGTACTTTGGCTAAAAGCGAGGGGA
>JABEVN020004045.1:0-15832 GCA_013146195.2 Codonopsis lanceolata | reverse complement strand
TTGTAAGGGTAAAATAGGCATGACCTATTTTGGTTTTGTTTCACCTTTCTTGGTCATAAAGTTTTTGGTGGATATTTGGTAACAAAATCTTTAGTTGTATTTTTGAAACAAAATTTTCCTAAAGATTTTTGGTTTCTTGGTCCAAAAGTTTATGAGTCATTTTTGGAAACAAAATATTCCTAAAGATTTGTTGATTTCTTGGACCTAAATCTTAGTGTCATTTTTGGAAACTAAATCTCTTTATAAATCCTTTGTCAAGCGGGTTTGTAGCAATCTACATATTATGGTAAGAAAATCACGTGCATATGGTAAGTTGTTGGATTTTCCTTCTTACTAATCATTTTCCTTGTAGTAGATGGATTACTTTTGTGTGTGTATAGGTCTTCGATGCTATATATACAGGAGCAAGGATACGAGTTACGTGCAGAGCTTCAGAGAGAGAATAAAAAGCCATAAAGGCGTGTTGAAAATCGAGTTCAAAAGTGCGGCAGTTGTGCGAAATTTGTCGATGTTATAACATTGCGTGCATTGTTATATGGAATTCGGAAAACTGTTTTGTCTTCCTATTTCAGTTTAGGAAGTTGTTTTTATTTCTTCCCACGTTTTGTCTACATTTGTTTTTATGTGGGGTTTTTGTTCTCCAAGACTTGTTGTCTTGTGAGAATATTTTTTGTGTGTGATTTCACAATTTTTTTGTAAAACAATTAATCTTTTTAGTGAAATCTTTTTGGCCATGAGGCTAGATCTACAAGTATAAGCTTGTAGATTGTTTGGTAAACTTTTGTGTTTAATTTCGTGCTTTATTATTAAGTCTTCCGCTGTTTTGTTATTTCTGGCCGTTGTGACTTCCATTGTAGCTACATCGGCAGCTACATTGGAAAGCTTGCATTGAGCTGCGATTTTGGAGAATCCTAGCTACTTGTGTTCTTTCAATTGGTATTAGAGCCTCCTCTTGACATCACTAAGAGAAGATTACGTTTGTAGCCATGATGGATTCCAATATGAGAATTTTGTTCGTCCTCTTACATTAACGAATCAGGAATGGTATTTCAAATTGGAATGTTGAGGAATTTGATTTTGATGAAGAGTCAATGGCTCTTTTATCAATCAAATTTAAAAATATTTTGAAAGCCAAAGAAAAAATAGATTTTTCATCTTCAAACTCCAAGCGCTTTCAAACATGAGTATTTTAAGTTTGTTCCTAATGAAGACTCCTTCCAAACCTCGAAAAATCTTTTACCACCCATTTTGCTAAGCAGTCTACATCAAGTGATAAAAATATTGATTCTATTCGATTATGTAAGGGCTTGTCAAGGGTTTGGTCATTTGCTAATCAATATGTTAATACTTTGCGTAAAAAAGATTTGCTAGTTTTTGGTGATCTTGAGACAAATGCACAAGTTTCAAAACACGCATCGAGAAATCGTGTTCACGCACGCAACCGAGACATAATTTGCAAGTCCAGGAAGTTCAGCCGATGTGATTCAGAATGTGATACCCAATGTGATTCCGAATGTAGCTACATCGGAAGTCACATTGGATGAAAACTTGTGAGAAGCTCAAAGCCGATTGAGAATAGGTAGAAAATCGATTCGAGTTTGATTTGTTGATCATGGACATGACATTCCAAGCAAAATCCAAAAAGTGCATCCCACTTTACAAGTCATAAGTAATATACATGATGAGATGTCCACAAGGAGGAAAGGTAAGGTAGACTATAGGAAACTTGCTTGTTTGTCCACTCTTGAGTGTGAAGATATCCATGTCTCATGTTTTGTAGAACTTGATCAATTTTCGAAAAATAATTTGGGTTCTTGGTTTAGTAAAAAGCATAACTGTGATGAGACAACTTTTATGAACCAAATGATCAAAGGTTATGGGCTTCACATTGATGTGTTAACCATGTATTGTGATAACACTTATGCAATTAGTATAGCAAAAAATCCAGTTCAACACTCTAGAACAAAACACATTGATATAAGACACCACTTTATTAGAGACATGGTTGAACAAGAAATTATTTGCACTGAACATGTTGGGACAAAAAATCGATTGGCTGATATATTTGCCAAGTGTCTTGATTTTGAGAGATTTTTCAATATTTGGAAATCTCTTGTGTTTTGTGTGCCATATGATTTTACACTTGTTAATTATTTAAAAAAAGTTAGGCATGATTGCATTTTGTCTTTAGAGGGCACTCTAGATCATTGACTCTCATGTATGTGTCTTTTGTTGTTGCTTGGGAATTACATTCAAAATCAATTGTGATTTTTTTTGTTATGATTCTCTCTCTCTCTCCCATTCTTGGCGAGTATGTTTGAAGTCCACAAAGGAAAGAGCTACCTTTTGAAATTTTTGGGATGCCTTTATGCAATTTATCGAGGTACTATGGAACTTAGGTTCTCATGGGTTGATCTTGAGAAAATTGACTCCCCTTAATTGAAAAAGTGTGAAAGCTACCTAACGGAAAAGAGCTACCTATGAACAAGGTTGTGACACCTTTCTTTTGGGACTATGAATCCTCGGATTTCATGGGTTGATCAAATGTAAAATTGCTTCCCTTGGCAAAAAGTGTGAAAAGTTCCAAGTGGCATGTTTTTATAACTTGAAATAAAGTAGAGCTATATTCCTAGGGAAATAAAGTACCTATGGATTTTTGTTGTGAAAATTTATGATCTTGGGAGAGAAGTTTAGTTGAGAAAACAAAAAAAAAAGCAAAATTGAAAATAAAATCATAATTTTGGCGAATGCATCTCCCAATGCAGCTACATTAGGAACTACATCCTTTGATCTGGTCTTTATCACTTGTGTGTGATTACATTTTTTTATTCTTTTGTCTAGTTTTTAGTAATCATGTTTTAGGCATAAAATTTTAGGACATGCATTGTTGGTAAGGATATCAGCTTGGTGAAATTTTGTCCTAAACTCAAACTGTGCAAATTAATTTCCAAAAATCTTCATGTTGAAAAATATTTAGTTGTTGTCTAATTTTTGTATGGAACTAAAAGGTATTGAATTTGGATATGATGTGCTCAGTCATTGCTAGGAGTGTGATCAAATCATGGTGAACACTTCATTGTGTTTTTCAAAATCTTTGATTTTTGAGAGTTCCTAAAAGATTGTTTATCTCTCTTCCTTTTCCGGTCAAATAGGGGGAGAGAGATCAAGTGTTTTTGGTGATGATGATTAATCTGATTCCTTGTAGAGTCATCATCCTTGTTTTGTATGCATGTGATTGCATCATTGGTATATTCTGATTTGTGCTTAATAATGATTTCTGATTTTATACCTTGCACAAATTCAGGGGGAGATGAGATTTTCTAACCAATGCAGGTTAGATGGTTTGATTGGTGTTGAATAAACACTTGTCATTTGATTTGACCAGAAAGGCTCAACAAAGGGGAGATTGTAAGGGTAAAATAGGCATGACCTATTTTGGTTTTGTTTCACCTTTCTTGGTCATAAAGTTTTGGTGGATATTTGGTAACAAAATCTTTAGTTGTATTTTTGGAAACAAAATTTTCCTAAAGATTTTTTGGTTTCTTGGTCCAAAAGTTTATGAGTCATTTTTGGAAACAAAATATTTCTAAAGATTTGTTGATTTCTTGGACCTAAATCTTAGTGTCATTTTTGGAAACTAAATCTCTTTATAAATCCTTTGTCAAACGGGTTTGTAGCAATCTACATATTATGGTAAGAAAATCTGTGCATATGGTAAGTTGTTAGATTTTCCTTCTTACTAATCATTTTCCTTGTAGTAGATGGATTACTTTTGTGTGTGTGTGTATGTCTTCGATGCTATATATACAGGAGCAAAGATACGAGTTACTTCAGAGCTTCAGAGAGAGAATAAAAAGCCATAAAGTCGTGTTCGAAAAATCGGTTCCGAAGTGCGTTATTCATCCGTCGAAGTCACGGCGGTTGTCGAAAAGAAAACTGTCAATGTTATAACATTGGCGGTAACATTGGAATTCGGAAAGCATTTTGTCTTCCTATTTCGTTTAGGAAGTTGCATTTTTTTATTTCTTCCAACGTTTTGTCTACCTTTGTTTATGTGGGGTTTTTGTTCTCCAAGACTTGTTGTCTTGTGAGAATATTTTTGTGTGTGATTTCACAATCTTTTTGTAAAACAATTAATCTTTTTAGTGAAATCTTTTTGGGCATGAGGCTAAATCTACAAGTATAAGCTTGTAGATTGTTTGGTAAACTTTTGTGTTTAATTTCGTGCTTTATTATTAAGTCTTCCGTTGTTTTGTTATTTTTGGTCGTTGTGACTTCCATTGTAGCTACATCGGCAGCTACATTGGAAACTGCATTGGTTGCAGTTTTTGGAGAATTCTAGCTACTTGTGTTCTTTCATAAGTTATAAGCAATAAGTCATCAGTCATAAGTAATAAGTTATCAGCACATATTGAAAAGTTAAATCAAACAGACCCTGACCCGTTTCTCTAGTATTTGGAGCTTTAGATCCGCCTCTAATCCGCCTCCTGCCCAATTCCTTCTCATTCCGACCCGTTTTCACATGGAGGATGCGTGGTGCTTCTTAACTGGTAGCCCGATGGTGCGCTCGAGCCAGTTGTTTAGGAATCGGCAGCGATTTCGGGCGGAAGGCAAATTTCAGCGGTGGTTTTGTCGGATTTGGAAAGGAAATAGTAGTTGATTGTAGGGGTGTGCAAGATTTTTTCAAAACCGGACCGAACCAATCAAAATTGGACCGGACCAATATTTTGGTTTGGTCCTGAATCTGAATTTTCACAAAACCGAACATTTGGGTTGGTCCCGGTTCTCGAACTAAAAAAACACGGAATCAGACCGAACCGACCCAATATGTTGTTTATTTATATATATATATATATATATATATATATATATATATATTAATTCCTATTACTTTCTTTGTTCTACTTTTTAGTTGGTCCTCTTTTATTTTATTTTTTCCACCGGTTTGTTATGCTATGAGTTTATAAGTTCGACATTTTTAATTGTTGAATGTACTTTTATCGAAGATTTTTTAAATTTTTATGAAGATTCGGTCTTAAAATTTTTATTATGTATTTATATTAAACAGTACAAAGTAAAAAATCATAGTATTGGTTAGGTCCTGGTTCTTATACATCTTTGATTGGTTCTGGACCGGACCAATGTTTTGGTTCTCATACATATTGGATTGGTTCTGATTAGGGGTGTGCAGGATTTTTTCGAAACCGGACCAAACCAATCAAAACTAGACCGGACCAATACTTTGGTTTGGTCCTGGATCTGAATTTTCATAAAATTGGGTATTTGGGTTGGTCCCGGTTCTCGAACTAAAAAAACACGGAACCGGATCGAACCGACCCACTATGTTTATTATTATTATTATTATTATTATTATTATTATTATTATTATTATTATTATTATTATTATTATTATTATTATTATTATTATTATATATAAATTCATTATATTTTCTTTGTTCTACTTTTTAATTGGTACTCTTTTATTATTTTGTTTCCACCGGTTTGTTATGCTATGAGTTTATGAGTTCGATATTTTTAATTGTTGAATGTACTTTTATGCGAAGGTTTTTTAATTTTTCTTATGAAGTTTCAGTTTTAAATTTTTTATTATGTATTTGTATTAAACATTGAAAAAGTAAAAAATCATAATATTGGTCCATTTCTGATTCTCATACATCTTTGATTGGTTTTGGACCGGACCAATGTTTTGGTTCTCATACATATTGAGTTGTTTTCGATTCTAAATTTTTTGAGAATCAGACTATTGGTTTGGTTTCGATTTTTTCTTTTTTTTTCCAAAAAACTGGACCGAACCAGACCAAGCTCACCCCTAGTTTTGGTTCTAAATTTTTTGAGAATCAGACTATTAGTCTGATTCTGATTTTTTTTTTTTTTTCTAAAAAATTAGACCGAACCAAAACAAGCTCACCCCTAATTGATCGGAAGTTTAACAGCCGAGGGCAGGGGAGTGTTTGGGAGGTTGGAAAATTATCGTTTTTTATTTGGGAAAAGAAACGTGACAAATTGGCGGCGAGCGGGTGGCGGCCGTTTTGAGTGTCCCAGTGTTACACGTCACCCACTCTACTAAAGTGATTCGCTTGTGTGGGAGGAGTCCGGATCCTCTTTTCCAAAAGTGTATTCCATCTTCTATTCCAATATCAGATCCACCGTTAACTTGTCAATCAGTAATTGATTTTGTTTAAATAATTGACAAGTTAACGGTGGATCTGACATTGGAATAAAAGATGGAATACATTTGTGGAATAGAGGATCCGGACTCGTGTGGGAGTATGTACTTCCATCCGCACTGATATATTCTCCGTCCAAACCGGAAGGATATACACTTTGACTCTTTCCTTTTTTCTCTTTTTTCTTTTGTGATAAATATTTACTCTAATACACCCTCCGTTTTCGGTAAAAGAATAGTAAAAAATCAATTATTTTATTTTATAATATTTTATTTAAAAACATCTACGGTGGTTCTTTTTATTACCACTTTAAAACATTTTTAAGAGGTTTTTTTTATCTTTTTTGAGACTCATGGTGGACACCCTATCAAACAATATATCCCTAAAATTAGCTAATGAACCCCCAAAACATTGGGGGTGTTTTACTGAATATTTATTCTTTCTATTGGTGGGTCTTTATGTATATGATAAACTTCCCATCTTATTTGATGATATACTTTCATAGTTTTTTTCCATTCCACATTTATTTTTTATTTTTTTTGCACCTATAATTCTCCTTTCCTATTATTTATAACTTAAAATTATGGATATACATATAATATTAAAAAGTGTGAAACGACTTCATTCAAATAAAAGTAATTGAAATAATCAAATCATATAATATTGTTCTTATAAAACATATAATTTATAGCATATATATTTTATTCGATTGTGGTAGGAAAATAGAAATAAAAAATAGAAAAATATCTTGATAGTTAGGTTTGTTAGTTTAATGTGTCACTAATTTATAGGGTTAAAAAGGGTGTTCATTGTAGTTAAAACTTTTTTAAAAGATCTCTAAAAAGATTTAGGAATTGTATAAAGTGTTTTATGGTGCAATCATTATGGATGCTCTAAAGAGTCAACTATTTTATTTTGAGATGTTTCACTTAAAAAGCAAATTTTCAATAATTAAGGTATAAAGTGCCATCTTATTACTTATGGAGAATTCTTTGTCCGAAATGAAGAGAGTAATTTAGTACAAAATAATCGTCATCTTGTTTGGCTAGGCAATTCAGATGAACTAATAAAATCTAATATAGATATTTGTATAATTTTTTGTTTCATTTAAATTTTTTAAATATGTGGTCATAATTAAAATAAGTATAAAAAATAAAGCTCAAGTTGTAACAATGTTTTCCTAAAATGAAAAAGTAATTAAAAAAAAGATAATTTTTTTGTGGTTGTTGAGCCATTGAGAATCTTTAAAATATGAGCTTTTGTAAGGTGCATGATATACACTTGTAAATTGGAACACAACAATAATTATTGTTATTTTGCCTTAAAACAACTTGAAGCCTACGGATTTTTCTAGTGCTCCTTTGAAGCTATCGAAGGCTTCAAAACTTTTTAGAATTATCTACTATTCCCTTGACACTTTTTGAAGCTTCTAGAATATTCTAGAATTATTTAGTGCTCCCTTGATATATCTTGAAGCCTCCAGGACGTTCTAGATAAATTTGAACGTTTTCTTTGGTGAGTTGTTACATTCTCTATCATGACTTAGACTCACGATGCCCTCGTCGTGCCTTTCTCTTTGTATTTTATCCACAAACTGCCACCATCGGACTTCTAGTTTGCTTCACTACCCAGCAATTTCTTCATTTTTACTAATTAAGTACTAGTTATTGCTTGACACCTTGTGTCTCCTAATTGTTCGATCCCATAGAATTTCTTCTACTTCCTTTTTGAACGAAGTGACAATCGTTGTTCGCACTCGTTCAAACACTCCTTGATTATAGTCTTCCAACTCTAATGGTGCCATTCGATATAAGGAGCCATTGCAGGTGACTTGGCACCTAGTTCTAGTTACTATAGGCAGATCCTTGTAGAAATCCTAAAGAAATACATAAAATAAATCCTAAACAAGACAAAATTAAATAAAAGGAAACAAAAACCATACCTCACAAAAGCAAGAAAAATCCTGAAAGAAAAATCCAAAAAAAAAACACGCCAAAGCTGCCAGCCGAACGTTGCATTTTTATTTTTTATTTTTCCTTCAAAACGCGGCTTTCCCACTACAAATTGAAGGAAAATATATATATATATATATATATATATATATATATATATATATATATATATATAGAAAACGCTGCACACCAAACGGGCTACTAGGTGGAGTAACTTCCAAGTCCCTCACTATTTACAATGTAATTGAAATTAGGCTTCCTCTGCATATGTGATGCCTTTTCTTAAGTTTGATCTGTCCCCGTGACTAAATCTCAGCCAGGTAGACATTTTATTCTATGTCAAAAGAACCTTAAAAATTAAGTTCATGAAGATTTTTCATTGAGAACGAGTATTTTAGAATATTAAGTAAAATCTGAGAGTTGATACGCTCGAACAAATACTCCAAGTTATTGTTTGGTGAGGAACGTGAGTGTTAATGCCAAATTTTCAAATTAAATACTGTGGAGATTAAATACTTTATTAAACAGTGGAACGGAGTTTGGAAGAAAACAAAGCTAATTAATCTCCAATTATCTAATAAGTACTCCCTCCGTTCCTAATTTATTGTCCTGGTTGACTCGGCGCACCGTTTAAGAAAATCTATTTGACTGGATTATTAATATTGGTTTAATGTGTAGTTTCCAAAAGCGTGTGTATATAATTAAAGTAGGGTGAAAAAGTAAGGAGTAAAGTGGTAAAAGTGATGTTCTAAAGGTAAGTTTGAAAAGTGAATGATTATTTTGGAATGAAAAGGAAAGGAGGATGATAATTTAGGGACGGAGGGAGTAAAATTTTAGTGGAAATTCCCTTTTTATACTTAATAATTGCAAAATTAGTTATAATACTGCTTAATTAATTTGGACCAACATCAACATATATATATATATATATATATATATAGAGAGAGAGAGAGAGAGAGAGAGAAAGAAAGAGTGAGAGAGAGAGAACATGTTCTAATTAAGTCAACAATCACACTACAAATCTTATTACCTGTACCATGTTGTCATCCAATTATTCTAGGATTGTTCAATATTCGGATTTTGATTTTTGTTTTTTTTTATAATTTGGTGAGTGCAGCTTGCAAGACATGATCATGAAAACGTTGGATTAATTCATAACCAAAACATTTCTTACCAATCCTATAAATTAGTACTCATAGCATAACAAATATTTACAAACCATTGTTGTTGAATTAATTTAAAAATATTATCATGGCTATAAACAAAATATTTGGTGTTGTTTTTCTTATGTTAATAGGTATTGGGGTATGTTCGGCAGCTTATGTTAATAGGTATTGGGGTATGTTAGAAGAACACTATTCACTGTTGATGGGGGTGGGATTAATGTTGGTAGTGGCGGTGCATTGAACATCGGAATAGGATTCGGACCTAGTGGTGTTACGTTAGAAGTCGGAGGTAGTGGAGACGGTAGTGCTTTTGGTGGTGGTGGTCGTGGATCTGTGAACGTTGCAGTGGGAATCGGAAGTGGTGGCATTACAGTTAAAGCGGGATCCACAAGCAGTGCCCATGGAAGTGGTGCCGGTGCGCATGCTGATGGTGATGGAGCAGGGAATGTTACGGTGGGAATTGGAAGTGGTGGTGTTAAAGTTGGAGCCGAAGGTAGTGCACATGGAAGTGGTGGGGAAGGAGGCGCTGGTGGGCATGGTGGTGGTGGCGGCGGTGGAACAGGGAAAGTTGGAGTAGAAGTCGGAGGTGATGGTGTTGTTATAGGAGCTGGATCTAAGTCGTATGGAAGTGGTGGTGGAGAAGGAAGTAGTGGAAGTGGGCATGGCAGTGCTGTTGGCGAAGGGAACGTTGGAGTAGGAATCGGAGGGAAAGGTGTTGCAGTAGGAGCCGGAGGTAGTGGATTTGGAGGTGGTGACGCAGAAGGTCATGGTGCAGGAGCACATGCTGAAGGGTCCGGTAGTGGTGGATCAGCAGGGAATATTGGAGTGGGAATCGGAGGTAAAGGTGTTACAGTAGGAGGTGAAGGTAGTGCATTTGGAGGTGCTAGCGGAAACGGTGGTAGTGTGGGAGGAGTGCAACATGAAGCACACAGTGTTGGTGGTGGTGGAGGGAACGTTGGAGTGGGAGTTGGAGGTAATGGTGTTGTAGTAGGAACAGGAGGTGCGGGATATGGAAGTAGTGGTGGGGGATGAGGAGCGGATGGTGGTGGTTTGGTGGCTATGTCCCTGGAAACTCCTTTTTGAACTATCATCTTACGTCTTTCTCTAATAATTACAAGAACTCAACAGGTTATAAGTCATGCATATGGTAGCTCTTGGTTAGTTTCAAGCTTCAAAGGAATTGTTGTGTTAGTTCAGTATTTGAATAATGTAAGCTATTTTGTTCTTGCTAATGAATAAATCCTTGATTTTTTCTATAAATGTCTCAAATAGGGTTACTATTATTGCAATTTGTCAAAACAATACAATTAATTAATTTCTAACCACATTCAAACCTCTAGTGTGAAAGTTAGGTTTTTTTGCATTGTATTCAGCCGGTTGGTTGATTTAGGCTACAAAATGCAGTTGTTTTCCAAAATCAACAAACCACTTGAATTTATATTCATATTATCATGGATAATCTATATCTATATCTATATCTATACTACTTATAAAAGGCTAAGATATCTCTTACAAATTAATAAGTGGACAAGTCTACCCTTGACTTAATACATCATACATCATTTAATTAAGGACAATAATAATAATAATAATAATAATAATAATAATATATATATATATATATATATATATATATATATATATATATATATATATATATATCTATATCTATACTACTTATAAAAGGCTAAAATGTCTCTTACAAATTAATAGGTGGACAAGTCTACCCTTGACTTAATACATCATACATCATTTAATTAAGGACAATAATATATATATATATATATATATATATATACTACTTATAAAAGGCTAAGATGTCTCTTACAAATTAATAGGTGGACAAGTCTACCCTTGACTTAATACATCATACATCATTTAATTAAGGGCAATAATAATAATAATATAATCTATACTACTTATAAAAGATTAAGATATCTCTTACAAATTAATAGATGGACAAGTCTACCATTGACATAATACATCATACATCATTAAATTAAGGGCAATAATAATAATAATATAATAATAATTCACCGCGACAACTGTTAGAAAAGTCACGTTAAATAACACATGGTCTTCCACGATGTTAACTCGAGGGAAGTATTAAGAATTCGATGTAAACTTTGAGGTGCTTAAAGTTCAAATGTTAAAATGTAGTGGAGTCCACAATTCCATTTTTTCTTACTGAAAGAAAATCTAGAGAAAAGATCAACCATTTTTTCCGATCTTCACTTTCCACAACAAAAATTAACCCATAACCTGATCTTGATTTCGTCCACTCCCTCCAAATTTTCTCTTAAATTTCTCTCTTAACCCAGATGATGGATATGCATTTTTTTCATTTCATTGTCAATTTTCTTATCTTGATAATGAAAACAAAGTAAACGAAAGATATGAAAAAAAAAAACTCTTACCCATAGTTACACGTCTCCATTTTCAATTTCATGTATGAAATTGAATCCACATACCCACCTTCTCTTGTAAAACCCATCCACCATCGAAATCAATCAATTTCTCATCCCCCTACATCCTCTTACACGACTTTACTTTTACTTTATCTCTCCTAATTCTTTAAATAAACCAACCTGACTGTCATGGCAGCTCCTATGAGGTCAAAATCATCTAAAGTCATAGCTTCTTCAACGTCTTCTCAATTTTGATACTTTGTTTTAAACCATATGCATATCGGCCGTATGCCTAATTTTCTCCCGTAAAATTGAAGAGTATTTCAATAAAACCCATAACGATTTCTCTTCATTCAAGCCCGTCTCTTTCTTTTTGATGAGCTCGTCAATAAGGTTTATGAGTTTTCTGTCAATTGCATGTTTTTTCAAGGGTTTTTAGTAAGTATACTCTATAGCCTTTGATTTCTACTTTAAGCACGACTTTTGCAGGGGAAAGAATGTGGGAGATCGGAGATGAAGCTTGGCTAGAATCGAAGGAGGACGACGCTAGAGTTATGATAGGCGTGACCAGAGTGGGAGGGTTTGGACCAGATATGGGAACTTGCACCCAGAGATGGCGGTGGCTATAGTGGGGCTAACTGGAGATTGCGGCTATTACGGTGGACCCGGAGATGGGAACTTACATCAGGAGAAGAGAGAAGGAGAGGGTGTGAGATTAGAGTTTGTACTTTTAATACATTTACTCCTTAACCAGATAAGAGAAATATATTTTCGCCCCGTACGTGAAAGATCACGTACTATTTAACGTGAATTTTCTAACGTCCATCAGTGGTAGGGTGGAAAATGGGGGAAGTAAAGTCAGATACCATTATGAGACAAACTTTATATAGGGGTAAACTATACGATTTTGTGGATACTTTGGGGGGAAATTGTAATTTGACCCTATAATTATTTTTGAATTATTAAAATAATTATTTTTATTTTTATTTAAAAACATATTCTACATACTAAATTGTTAATTAAATACTGAATTTATAGCCAATTCTCATTTTGTGCATCAAGCAAAATGACCAAAATAATCTTCATGTAACATGCACATACCATTTTCCGTTACTATTTTTAACGCCCATAGACGGGAGAGGGCAAAGTCGGACAAACAGCTAAATAAGTTATAAAAGTGAGACACTTCGTAGGTTGGGGTGCAATGTGAGATTTGATTGTAATTTTGGGAGCTAATCATATTTTGGCCCTATCGAAATTAATCCAAAATACAAATTTCCCCCTAAAATATCCACCAAATCCACTTTGGCCCACAATGTAATTTTTCAGCATTTTCATATTCCATGTCAAATTTGGTGATGAGATGTCATGTCTGGTAATCGTAGTGATAAGCATGGTGTGGCGAATAATGTTTAAAATCGAGAATTTTCTCCAATCAAACCATAAACAATATCAACGGTATCGATGAGAAATTTGTTGGAGTTGAAGCTATGGACGATGAAAACGGATTGAACTATGATTTATCTCATCATTGTCGTATACGTATGTGATGAATTCAAATATGAGATTTGAAATTTTTGGTGTATGCTTGTGTATTATGTTGTACGAGGGAGAAAAGAAGAAATTCTTGGTGTATGCTTGTGTGTTATGTTGTGCGTCTTTAATTTTTTGGTGGGTTCTTATTCGTGGCGCGCGGCCTTGACACCTAAGTATAATTAACTGATCTTGAGTTCAATATCTCTGATGTGATTTCACTCTATTTTTATTTATTTTTCTATATAATAATTTGAATAAAACATTAATACACTTTTGAGTTTTATCACACTTAAAATTTACATACGAGGTCATTATCGGAGAAGATGCAGATAAAGCGTTACCAGAGAAGAAGAAAATGAAGTTTCTCTTTGGGTAATAAAAGCAGAGAAAGCATTGCAAAAACTGACTAAAATGCCCTACACGTGAAATATCATGTGCATATTAACGTCAGATTGGTAACCTTCGTTGTAGCTAGGGGAAAACTAAAAAAGAATTATAAAATGAGATATAAAAATGATACAAAACTTAGGTTGAGTGGTAAAGTGGGGATTTATATATACTTTGAGGGAATTTCGTATTTTTAGTATAAGTATATATACTTTGGGGTTGAAAGTTTGAAATCTCTAACATAATATATTATTTTCTATAGGGCGTTATAAATTTCAGAAACGACATAAACAAAGTCTTCAACAACAATGTGTTAATCTAAAATAGTAAGTTTGGATTATTTTCAATTCACACACTCATAAAAGTGAATGAATTCATGTTTGGTAATAAAATGAGAGAATGGAAATAACCAACAACAAAAAACAAATTTGTTGGATAAGTTGTTATACAATGACTAAAAGTATACATTATAAATAACTGAAAAAAAAGTATCAAAAAAGATAAAAACACAACAGCACAATTTATAAGTTTCAAAAATTGTAATGATTAAAATACAAAAAAACATCCAATAATTAAAAGTAAACAGAAAAATGAAAAAACTAGTAAATCAGTTTTTAAAAAATCATTAACACCACGTGCAATGCATGTGAACCTTACTAGTAATCATAAAAGGTTGGTATATGTTTGCTCTTCAAATCATCCACTTGAGTCAAAAAAATTCCTAAATGTATAGGTTTAGCGTGGAATATGCGACCTTTTTATTTATGTTTTTTTATAAAAGTTTATATTGATCCTATTTACATTTACTGTACACAATATAGATTTTTGAATCTTTTGTTTAAGCTGTCAATGTGTCTTAGGCTCCGTTTGTTTCAGGGAAAACGTTTTCCGAAAAACGTTTTCCAGAAAATGATTTCCGAAAAATGAAATCATTATATTTTCCGCTGTTTGGTAAGTATTATGAAAATGTTGTGGAAAACATTTTCCGGTGTTTGGTAAACTTTGTGAAAATGTGTTGGAAATCATTTTTTACAATATCATTTGTATATAAATTTTCACACGAGTTATCAACTCTCCATGTATACTAGCTACTTTACAAACGCAATAATGACCATAAAATGACAGCATACTTTGGATAATTTTTGAATGTACGTTGCATAAAACATAAAATTTCACATTACTCAAAAATACTTACCAAAAGTCTAATTAAGATGTGTACAAAACATGTGTCCCACATGATGATCATGTTCAAATACTAACAAAATATTACAAAAACTCTAATAATTGTTTTAAAAATAAACCATCATCCAAAGCTTTTTTGTCCTTCAACAACAAAACATAAAACTAGTATCCATGCCACTCTTGGGTCATGAATTTTTCAATCCATTTCCTTCAAGGTTCTCACTTTTACCATAAATCCTTCTAGCCAAATCATTGTTGATAATCGATGATCAAACACCGAACCAAGAAACACTTCATCAAAGCCTTCAGCCATAACCTCTTTGTAGAGATCTTTCGTGTTCACTTGCTCATCGAAGTTTTTGATTGCTAACGCAACCTCTCCAAGTTGTTCACTACTTTGTTGTCATATGTAATCCCCATCCTCGCGACACCTTTTCCGATGGGACCTTGACTTTGACGAGACGGGCACTTGAAGCTTTTTGCTTTTTGTGACCTCTTCAAACTCATTGCTTTCAACATCAGCTTATGGAATTAATGTCCGACTAGCTTCCATATCAATATCAACAAATGATTTTGCAAAGCATCCCGTAGCCATATCCTTTCCAACAACGATCGACATCTCATCATACATTTCTATCTTTTTGTTTAAAAACTTTTCATGGGTAGGATGTGCCTATTTCAATTAACAAAAGAATTAAAAAATGTTATGAAGTATACTAATGAATGATAATTAAAATATCAACTATTGCTTATAAAGTTCAAGGAATCGTCTGTTATCCTCATCATAACTTTCCTTTGAACATGTGATCATCCTCAAGTTATCATCCCATCCAAATCCACTTTTGTTTTAAGTTTTGTAATGGTATTCCAAATACCTTTAATGGTTCTTAGATGGTTCTCAACATGTTTCTATTACATTGAACTCCAAACTTCTCTGCTATAAAGTTGAGCAACTCGAACAAAGCTCGAAAGTGTTTAAATGTTTTAGAAGCTTATTACCAAGTTGAGCTTCT
>JABEVN020004044.1:0-15846 GCA_013146195.2 Codonopsis lanceolata | reverse complement strand
TTGCTTAAGTTATGTTGCTTGCTGCTTGCTTAAGTTATGTTATGTTATGTTGCTGCTTCATTATGTTTAAGTTAAGCTTAAGTTACGTTAATGCCAGTTCTGTTGCTGCTTGTTGTTGGCTAAGCCAAGTTGTTGGGCTGCTTGCTGCTGGGTTGCTTACGTTAAGTTGGGTTATGTTATGTTTATGTTAACCGGCTTGCCAGTTGCTACGCACGCTTAAGTTAAGCTTGCTTGCTTGCCAAGCCAAGTTAAGTTGCTGCTAAGTTGCTGCCAAGTTGCTAGCTGGCATGTTGCTGCTGCCAAGCCACGCCACCTTTAAGCCAAGTTGGGTTGCCAAGCTTGCTGTTGTCACGTTGCTGGTTAATGCTGCTGTTGCTAAGCCACGCTATGTTGCTGGGTTAAGGTTGCTAAGTTATGTTAAGCCATGCTGCTGTTGCTGCTGGTTGTTACGTTACTGCAAGCAAGCTTAAGCCAAGCTGCTTAAGTTGTTCTGCCTTGCTGGTTAAGCCGCTTTGCTTCGCCAAGTTGCTGCCGTTGTTGCTGTTACACCACGCTTGGCTTGCTGCTGTTACGCCACGCCAGTTGCCAGCGTGCTGCTGCTGCTGCTAAGCGTTGCCAAGATACGCCACGCTGCTGCTGTTGCCACGCCATGAAGTTGCTGCTGCTGTTGCTTCAGTTAAGCGTTGCTGCTGCCACGCCACGCTTAAGCAAGCTTTACGCAAGCTCAAGTCAAGGCTTGCCACGCTAAGTTGCTGGTTACGCCACGCCATGCTGCTGTTATGTTGCTGCTAGTTGCTGCTTTGCCAAGCCACGCCACGCTGCTGCTGCCACGCCACGCTGGGTTGTTGCTAAGCCACGCCACGCTTAAGCCAAGTTATGCTGCTAAGCCAGTTGCTGCCACGCTAAGTTGTTAAGGCACGCTACGCTACGGCTGCTAAGCCACGCTATGTTACGCTAAGTTGCTGCCACGCCACGCGCTGGGTTGCTATACGCCACGCGTTGCCAAGTTGCTTTCATGCTGCTGCCACGCCATTGCTGCTAAGTTATGTTACGCTAAGTTGCCACGCGCTGCCAAGCTGCTGGTTGCTAAGTTGCTTAAGTTACGTTATGTTGTTGCTTGCTGTTGCTGTTGGGTTACGCGTTGCTATGTTAAGTTAAGGACGCCACGCTATGCTGTTATGTTACGTTAAGCTGGTTAAGCTTAAACCAAGTTAAGTTGCCGCTATGTTACGCTAAGTTTAGTTAAATTACGCCACGCTTAAGTTAGTTAAGTTACGGAAGTTGCTGGGTTACTAAGTTGCTTGCTGTTGCCACGCTAGTTGCTGCTACGCTACATTACGCAAGTTGCCATGCTATGCTGCTGTTATGTTACATTTGCTGTTACGACGTTAAGTTAAGTTATGTTAAGTTGCCATGTTGCTGGTTAAGCCACGCTACGCTAAATTGCCACGCCACGCTAGGTTGCTGCTGCTGCTGTTGCTGGTTAAGCCACGCCACGCTAAGTTACATTGTCACGCCACGCTATGTTGTTACTTATATGTTACATTACATTACGCCACGCTATTACGCACGCCACGCTAAGTTACGCTAAATTGCTATGTTGCTGTTAAGTTACTGCTTACGCTAAGTTACATTAAATTACGCGTTAAGTTGTAATGTGAATGTTTTAATTTTGTAATTATATTGATGCTAATCATTTTAATTATTGATATTATATTATTAAATTAACATTTCAAATATTATTTTAATTTAATTTCATTTGGTTAACGTTACGTTAAGTTACGTTGTTGTTGTAATGTGAATGTTTTAATTTTTGTAATTATATTGATGCTAATCATTTTAATTATTGATATTATATTATTAAATTAACATTTCAAATATTAATTTAATTTAATTTCAATTTGTTAACGCACGCTACGTTGTTACGCGTTAAGTTAAGTTGTTGTAATGTGAATGTTTTATTTTTGTAATTATATTGATGCTAATCATTTTAATTATTGATATTATATTATTAAATTAACATTTCAAATATTTTAATTTAATTTCAATTTAAGTTAACGCGCTACATTAAGTTACGTTAAGTTAACTTAAGTTGTAATTTGAATGTTTTATTTTTTGTAATTATATTGATGCTAATCATTTTAATTATTGATATTATATTATTAAATTAACATTTCAAATATTATTTTAATTTAATTTCAATTTAATTTCATATATTTTGATATTTTATATCAATTAATTTAATTTTCATTTATTTATGACTGAATTTTCCGTCGCTAGTTGTGACCTTAGTTTACCCGAATTTTCCGTCAATAAAATAAACCGAAATTAATTTATAATATTCGCCGACGGAATTTTTCCGTCATTAAAGGTAAATCTGTCCGCTGAATATTTCAAATTAATTTCGGCGACAATGATTTTAAAAATTCCGCCTGCCAGTTAAGTTTTTTAGCGACTTTAAAATCACCATCGATGTTCAAACTGTCAAGCATCGCTTAATTCGCCACCGATTCCGTCAAGCAGGTGGCCTTTAGCGACTAAAATTTCGTCGGCCGATAAATTCGTCGATGGTCAATTCGTCGCCGATGCAAAATCTCGCCGCTAAAGGTAAAATCTGGCCGCTAAGAATCTGGCTGGCTGGCTGCACTGCTTTAGTAGAGGACCGGCGAGGATGGTTGTCGAGAGTCATGGTGGCACCGCCGAAAGGGGTTGCGGTAATGTTCTCTCGAGGCGCCGAAGTCATTGCCAGCGGAGGACGCTGACCTGATTGCGAAGAGCACCTCGCGTTGATGAAGCTATGGAGCTCGCCAAACGACGGATTGTCCCAAATTTTCTACCACATCGACAATTTGGCTGTAGTCATCATCCAGCCCCTAAGATGATCTCAATGAGATCCTCATGGCCGAGATTACCAAGAGCGAGTTCTGCCGATCGACCTTTAATGAACCGCATGTATTCCGAGATCATTTTGAGTGCCCTTGGAAGCCCTTCGAGGTAGTCCTGATCTGCTAATAGTCGCGAGTTGCTACTGAGCTGGGAGTTTCTCACGCCGGACGGTGGTGGCAAATTTTGTCGATCAGAGGGATGCAAGGAGCAGAGAGAAAACCGACTAGGGCTCCAAACAAAAGTTTGTCTTGTCGGATCCAAGGTTGGTAATATGGGTTGGGTGTGGGAATATCCTTGGATGTTTGAGTATCCTCGAGAGGATGGTGGGAGGCGACATGTGTGTTTTCATCTACAAACTTGTAAAGGCCAGCACTAAATGAGTGTTGCCTCAACTTGAGTTTCAAACGATGTAGTTGGTGGTGGTGAGCTTGGTGATGAGAGTGGTGTGAGATGTTAATGAGTTGAAGGCCTGGGTTGGATTAACGGTTGGACCTGAGGTTGGCTGTCATAGTCCGGAGGCGAAGTTTGGCGGCTGGTAATTGGAAGGAGGTTTAGGAGTAAAGCTTTGATATCATGTAAAAATTCACAATTAATATGAATAACGGCATAAGTCTTTCATTAATTGAATAGAGAATTACAATTAGAGTTACACAAGGAGTAAGGTACAAGAAACGTATATAGTAATGGTCAATAATACATATTTTATATAGTCATATTATGAAATAAAATAATAAGAGACAGTATATTTACTTTACCATTAAAATGTAATATAAGTGTTTTTATACATTTTTGAACCTAGGAGGATCTATTCCAAAATTTCAGTCCCTAAAGAATAATGAAAATTCTAACAATATGTTAGAATTTAAGTACTAATATGTTAGTCGTTCAGATTAGTTGTAGTAGTCTATTAAGGGAGTAAGCTGTAAAACTTAGTTTTATTCTCCAACAAAATTCATGGATTTATAAATTGGGTTCTCCATATTTTTTCTTCATCTTTTTGGAAATATAGCTCTTTTTTGTATCTCATTTTTGTTAGTTTGTTCACTGATAATTACTAAACGTACCACCAATTTGCTATTTTGCTTAATACTCAATTTGTTCTAGGCAAAAAGTTTATTATACTATTTTGAAATGTTTCACTTTAAGAGTTCACTTTCAAAATATTATTTTTTATCATCTTCATAACATTTCAACTCTTCCCTTTCTACATTTAACATTAACATATTGATCGTGCTCAATTTCTCTCCCTCTCTCTCTCCCACTATCCCTCTCCCTCTCCCTCTCTCTTTCTCCCCCTCTCTCTATCTGTGTGTGTGTGTGTGTGCGCGCGCGTGCGCTCTACAATTTATGTAGTATAATAAATTTCATAGTAAGTCATACATAGGGAAATAGAAGAATGTGTAATTATTTATAGTAGTGGTTCATTTGAAGATAATGGATTAATAATAAATTTTATATTTATTTTTAAAAGGTTATATATCCATATCATACGAAATAAAATAACTAAAAACAAAACACTTTAACGTTAATCTGTAATATAAGGATATCTATACATTATTAACCTAGAAGGGTGTATTCGAAAATGTCAGTACATATAGGATCGTGAAAATCCTAACAACAAGTATTTAGTTAACTAGTTGTGGTTTGTTAATTAGGTACTAATGAGTTAGTTTTTAAGGCTACTTGTAGTAATTTGAAAATTCAAGAGAGCATACCGTAAATTTGAGCTTTTTTCTCTAACACAATACACATATTGATACCATTTCTCTTAGTTTCTTTCACTCATTAGTAACACGCCATCGATTTCCTTAATATTTTTGTACTCACCCACAAATCTATGATTATACTTTCAAAAATCATATACCTCTAGTAATTGTGTCAAAATTTGACCATAACAAACTACAAGTATATTAGAAAGATTACCTCAAGATCTAAATGTTGATTATCTTTATTATTCACTCTCATAGTTGTTGTAATTTCAAGAATAAAATTATTTTCACAATATCTCAAGCCTCTCTCTCTCTCTCCCTCCCTCTCTATGTTATTTCTTGTCTTTGAGTTTCAAAAGGCTCGATTGACATCCACCTCTGTGTAATCTCTTATGTTTCCAGGGAAACATTAATTAATAATTCCATGGGAACCTTGATGAGGACATTCCCAACAACATCAAAAACTCAACACCATTATCGACATCCATAAGACCAATCACAAGAGTCCGAGCGAAGAGGATATCCGTGAAGAAGTCAACGAATTGGTTCGAGAAGCATTAGAGATGGAAGCTAGAGCCTTGAATCATGAAGACAAGACAAGACTTTTGAAAGGTCAGATGAAGATGGTGAATGTTGTCCAAGGCATATGGATCGACTTGGGAGAAGAATCAAATGAGAAAACTTCAGACAATATTGAAAGCAGTCGCATCATCCAGTGCAAAGTGACTGCTTCAAAAGGCAGCCGCGTCATATGAGCTAAGGCGACCGCCCATTTTCTAGAAGGTCATGGAAATTTTGAAGCGGTCGCGTTCAACCTACAAGGAGACCATGTCCAACATCGAAGCGGTCACATCGCCTACCTCAAGGTGACCGCTTTACAACGATATTTTTGTTTTCCAAATTTTTAAGTTAGGGTTTGTTTTCAAACTTTTGCCCTAATAGTTATTTACGAGTTTTTCAGCATGAATAGTCCTTAGGGATATAAATAGGGTTTTCATTGTAAAGAAAAACAACTTTGATTATTATATGAGATTTGTGAGTATTCTTCAAAACTTATTGATTCTTCTTGAACTGTTCAAGCATCTACAGGTGTGAGGGGTGACAATGACCGACACGACACGATTATAAAACACGATTACAGAGACTAATGGCACGATAAGGCCTGCACGACACGACACGAAAAACACGAAATTGTTAATATATTCAAAATAATATTTATTGTTATATATATGATCAAATAAAATAGATAACATGAAAACGCGATAATGAGGTATGAATACGATACGATAGCACGAATTTTCAGGTCGCCAATTGACTTATCAATTGATTCATCATATCAATTGTGGCGTCTTTCACAATACTATTCAATTGCTTTGTAAGGGTAAAATAGGCATGACCTATTTTATCTTGTTTTCACCTTTCTTGGTCAAAGTAGGATTTTATTTTAGTCAATGTTTATTTTAGGTGTTAGATTTTGTTTAGATTATTTTTGGTAGATTGGTGTGTTTTTTGATAGGAAAATCTTTTAAGAGATTTTGGAGATTTAGTTATACATGTTTGGTAACTAAATCTTTTAAAAGATTTTAAAGATTTAGGCAACATATTTTTGGTAACTAGATTTATGTAAATAATTTAGTTATTCCATGTATCATAATTTTGTTAGGAAAGATATCTTGTGATATATTTTTGGTTACTAAATCTTTACAAAATAATTTAGTTATTAGAGGTATCATAATAGGAAACATAATCTGTAATATTGTGCTAATCTCTACCCAGCTTGGAGAAGGCTTTTGTGCCATGTTCTTGCAGTGTTTGTGCCCTATATATGTGCCCGATTTTCCGTTTGAGTGTACACCGAGAACTTATTCGGCAGAGCCAAAAAAGCATCGCTCGTAAGGGTGGGTGCATAAGAGAGAATCGATCTAGTTTGTGTCCTGTGCTGCTTAAGAGAAGAGAAAAATTTGCCCATACACGAAGACTATTCTTCTTCGCAAGCATCTTCATTCAGCTGGCCGCCGCTGCCAAGCTGTAGAAACTTCGTGAAACTTCACCGCTTTGTGTTTCCTCGGTTTTGTTTTGTGCTTCCAGCTTGTGTTATTGGTCTTGGAAGCTGCTTTTTGTTTGTTTGTTTTGGATCTTCTTCCCACGCTTGGTTTAGTGTTTATGTGGTTTTTGTGATCTCCAAGATTCTATATCTTGTGAGATTTTTGTGTTAATCTTAAGGTTCAAAAAACGCTTTGATTTTAATATAATTTGTTGCTTGAGGCTTGATCTACAAGATTGATTTGTAGATTGTTTTTGTGTGATTTTCTGCTCCTATATTCTTGTTCAATATCTGAAAACAAAACTTCCGCCGCTATTTTCAATACACTTTCGCTTCACTAAAAGTTGGCCTATTGTTGCAACATTCACCGCAAATATTATCGCCTCCATATTGAGATTCCCGGCATCTCGTTTATAATTGGTATCGAGCCTACTCTTGATATCACTAAGAGCTCGGCCTCGCTTAAAGACGTGATGGATTCTCTCAATGTGAGAATGGTTCGCCCTCCTACTCCTCACAAATGCTAATTATTCTATATGGAAAGTCAAGATGCTTCATCAAATCCATTGATGAAAGAGCGTGGCTTGCTGTTTTAAAATGGTTGAGTCCTCCCAAAACTGTAGATTCTCGATGGTGATGTCAAGATCACCAAAGAATCGAGTGACCAACGATGATAGGAACACGCTTCTTTTTAACTCAAAAGCCTTGTCTCGTATTTATAAAGCCTTGATGCAAAATAGGGTGATAGCAAATTATGAATCGCTAAAGATGTGTGTGGAGGCCCTTCGACTTTGCTATGTAAGGACTCAACCAATGTTTTTCTCGAACTAAGTTGCCCAAAGACTCGTCCTTTAATCCATTATGATTCCGATTCGTAGCACAGTTGATTCGAAGAATGTGTCACCCGATGTTGCAACATCGTGAGTAACATCGGAGAAACATTGTGCCGAAACAGAACAATTTTTTTCTGCTTATTCCACCACAGCGTGGGATGATGGTGTGATGTAGATTCGACTGCCAAGGTTACAAAGAAATGCTGTACAAAAAGATTGGGAAAAGAGAGCTCATCAAGTTATAGTGCTTGGAAAGGCAAACGAGCTGGCTGATCAAAAAGGCTAATGAAGAACAAAAAAGAAGTGCATAGTGAGGCCGTTTGAGAGTGTCCTAAGTAGAAAGGATGGAGATTGAGAAGTTAAAGGAGCCTTACTCAAGCGAAAGAGACCATGACTAAAAGTGGAATTCTAGCAAACAAAAGGTTGATGATTTGTCGATTCTGTAATACTTCTAGATCAGTATTGGTTTTGTCCCTAAGGTATTTGTGAAAGAGGAGAAGAGAACATCGGAACCAAATGCAGAACCAATGAAAGTTTTCTCAAACTTTTTTCCGTGGAAAAACCGAGAGTAAGAAAGAAAAATTATGTTTGTCACTTCGCCATAAGCTCGGTCACATACAACCTTTTGTTTTCGAAAAAGGCCATGTATGAGAATGAAATGAGGCAAGATTTCTTTGAAAAAGCTCATTAGCGAGGCGTAACCGAGGAAGTTAGCCACGTTCCGCCAATGTTGCAACATGGCGGCATACATTTGGAAGCCTCATTCAAAGACAAATCGAAATCTTTCAAAAATCTCAACCAAAAGTTTTTAAACATGGGTTCCTAAGGGTAGTAATGACAAAGGCAAGTCCAAATATGTGAACCCTTTGATATATGTCCCGGTTCTAAGTCGCCCTATGATGAATCTCCTCCAAAATGTTCGTAAAGCCTTCGAAACCCTCAGAATACGCACATGATCGAGCCAGAACTCTGCATTTTCTCGAAAGTTCAACCAATGTTATTCACAATGTTTCACCCAATGTTTCACCCGATGTTGCAACAATGGGAGCAACATTGGACGTAAAACTTGAACGCGCTTCGCCGATTTAATCAGTCCTCGAACATTCAGAAAATCACCAAATTTGAATGGTTGCACCATGATATTCCTAGTCGTATTCAAAAACCATCCAATCTCTCAAGTGATAGGTGATATTCATGATGGGATATACACAAGGAGAAGAAGTAAGGTTGAATCTAAAAAATTTGCATGTTTATCAAAATATTTTTGAGAGAAGCCTTAAATCTTTTATGGATGCTTCAAATGATCAAAGATTATGTGTTCACATTGATGTGTTAACCTTGTTTTTGATAACACCTATGCATTTTTGCTTAGCACAAAATCCAGCTTTATTATTCTCGAACTAATCACATTAATATAAGACACCATTTTTTTAGAGACTTGGTTGATTATGTAAATTGTTTGCATTGAACATGTTGGGACCGAAAATCATCTTTGCCGATATATTTGCCAAGTGTCTTGTTTTTTAGAGATTTTTCAATCTTTGGAAATCTCTTGTGTTTTGTGTGCCATATGATTTTACACTTAGTTAATTATTAAAAAAAAAAGCAAAAAAAAAATTTAGGCATGATTGCATTTTGTCTTTAGAGGGCACTCTATATCAATTGACTCACATGTATGTGTCTCTTGTGGTTGCTTGGGAATTTCATTCAAAATCTGCAGTTGTGATTTCATTGTTTGATTCTCTCTCTCTCTCCCAGCTTTTGAGTATGTTTTAGTCCACAAAGGAAAGAGCTACCTTTTGAAATTTTTGGGATGCCTGCAATTTGTCAAAGTACTATGGAACTTAGGTTTCATGGGTTGATCTTGAGTAAATTGACTCCCTTTAATTGAAAAAGTGTGAAAGCTACTAACGGAAAAAAGCTAAAAAGAGCTACCTATGAACAAGGTTGTGGCACCTTTCTTTTGGGACTATGAATCTTCTGATTTCATGGGTTGATCAAATGCAAAATTGCTTCCCTTGGTAAATAGTGTGAAAGGTTCCTAGTGGCATGTGTTCAATAGCTTGAAATAAAGTAGAGCTATATTCATAGGGAAATAAAGTACCTATGGATTTTTGTTGTGAAAAATTTACGATCTTGGGAGAGAAATTTGGTTGAGAAAATTAAAAAAAAAAAAAAAAAAAAAGCAAAATTGAAAATAAAATCACAATTTTGGCGAATGCATCTCCCAATGCAAAGAACATTAGAACTACATCTTTTGATCCGTCTTTATCACTTGTGTGTGATTGCATTTTTTTTTTCTTTTGCCTAGCTTTTAGTCATCATGTTTTTAGGCATAAAATTTTAGGACATGCATTGTTGGCAATGATATCACTTGGTGAAATTTTGTCCTAAACTCAAATGTAAATCAATTTTCAAAAAATCTCCATGTTGAAAAATATTTAGTGGATGTCTAATTTTTGTGGGAAACTAAGAGTTTTTTGAATCTGGATATGATGTGCTCAGTTATTGCTAAGTGGTGTGATCAAATCTTGGTGAACACTTTATTGTGTTTTTTTTTCAAAATCTTTGATGTTTGAGAATTCCTAAAAGATGTTTTATCCCTCTTCCTTTTCCGGTCAAATAGGGGGAGAGAGATCAAGTGTTTCTTGTGATGGTGATATTTTCCTCGAATTGTGCTTAGTAATGGTTTTCGATTTTACCCCTTGCACAAATTCGTGGGAGATGATTTTTCTAACCTATGCGGGTTAGGTGGTTTGATTGGTGTTGAATAAACACTTGTCTTTTTGATTTGACCGTAAAGGTTCAACAAAGGGGAGATTGTAAGGGTAAAATAGGCATGACCTATTTTATCTTGTTTTCACCTTTCTTGGTCAAAGTAGGATTTTATTTTAGTCAATGTTTATTTTAGGTGTTAGATTTTGTTTAGATTATTTTTGGTAGATTGGTGTGTTTTTTGATAGGAAAATCTTTTAAGAGATTTTGGAGATTTAGTTATACATGTTTGGTAACTAAATCTTTTAAAAGATTTTAAAGATTTAGGCAACATATTTTTGGTAACTAGATTTATGTAAATAATTTAGTTATTCCATGTATCATAATTTTGTTAGGAAAGATATCTTGTGATATATTTTTGGTTACTAAATCTTTACAAAATAATTTAGTTATTAGAGGTATCATAATAGGAAACATAATCTTTTGTAATATTGTGCTAATCTCTTACCCGGCTTGGAGAAGGTTTCCTTGTGCCATGTTCTTGCGGGGTTTGGCCCTATATATGCGTCGACTGGGTTTTCAAGGTTTGAGTGTACACCGAGAACTTATTCGCAGAGCCAAAAGCATCGCTCGTAAGGGTGGTGTGCGATAAGAGAGAATCGATCTAGTTTGTCTTGTGTGTGCTAAGCTTAAGAAGAGAAAAAACTTGACCCATACACGAAGATTATTCTTCAAGCGGCAATCTTCAAACTAGCTGCCGGCTGCTGTTTAAAAGCTATTTGTTTAAACCGGGAAATCAGAACACCGCTTTGTGTTTCCGAAGTTTTGTTTTGTGCTTCCAGGTTTTGTGTTATTGGTCTTGGAAGTCGTTTTTGTTTGTTTGTTTTGAGATCTTTCTTCCCACGTTTGGTTTAGTGTTTATGTGGTTTTTGTGATCTCCAAGATTCTATATCTTGTGAGATTTTTGTGTTAACTGCTTGTTCAAAATTCAACGGCTTTTGATTTTAATATAATTTGTTGCCTTGAGGCTTGATCTACAAGATTGATTCTTGTAGATTGTTTTTGTGTGATTTTACTGCTTCTATTATCTGCTTAGTTCAATATCCTAAAACAAAACTTCCGCCGCTATTTTCGTAATACACTTTCGGTTCACCGTGTTATCGCTTGTATTGTTGCAACATTCACTGCAACATTGGCAGTAACATCGCTCCATATTGAGATTCCGTGGCATCTCGTTCTTACATGCTTCGATTGCTGGTTGCGGTTTGCGGTTGTATATACCAAGGTTCATGTCATGCTAATTGTTTAGTCGAGGTGTCATGACCCCCACAAACATCTATCGATCCTAGCTTCCAGCAGCATGTGTAATTCGTTATTCAACGGAGCCCCCCGAGAAGATCGTATCATAACACGCAACCGATTTGCTTAATATCTTGGTACTCACCAACAAATCTATGATTATACTTTTAAAAAAAACCATATACCTCTAATAATTGTGTCCAAATTTGTCCATAACAAATTGCAAGTATATTAGATAGATTACATCAAGATCTAAATGTTGATTATCCATATTATTTACTCTCATAGTTGTTGTAATTTCAAGAATAAAATTCTTTCTCTTTTCACAATATCTCAAGCTTTTTTCTCTCTCTCCATCTCTATATCTCTGTTATTTCTTGTCTTTGAGTTTCAAAAGGCTCAATTGACATCCACCTATGCGTAATTTGTTATGTTTCCATGGAAACATTAATTAATAACTTGGTCCATCTACTTGTGTTTAACTTTAAGTTAGTTCCCACCTTTTTTTCCTATTCATTTAGTCTCTTGTGTTAAATTTTTGGTTCGATACCCATACTAAGCTGAGGGAGAAGAAATAACTGTATTTAGTGAAAGATAGTGGTATGTAGTAAAACCCTTATATATTCTTATGTTTTTTCTCTTGTCTAATCAATTTCATTTCATGTATGAGTTCGAACAGCACTATATCTAATATGTGAACTCTATTATATAAAATCACAAACTAATGAATCTCAAATTTGCTTTTACAAGTTTCATGAAATAGACACAATCATGTGCATCAAACTCGTCTACAAAATCTTTCATGACCTCCCACCCTCTTCTTCTGTTGACAACTCTCTTGTCACTAAACAGTGGCTCTACCTCCTCCGCTCCTCCCTAGCCTCCCTCGTATTTCACACAATCACTCTCTCCAGATCCCTTCGCTCCACCGACTTCTCTATAATTAATTTATAACAAACTATTCATTCATTTATAGATAGAACGATTTAAGAACGTAAAACATTTTATTTTTTAGATTTATATATATATATATATATATATATATATATATATTCGGTTTCTCAACTTAGCAAGAGTATTTTTGTCATACATTTAGGTACAAGCTGATAAACCAAAATGTTATTTAATTCTTCATGAATTGATTAACTCATGACAAAATTACTTGTTTAACGTTAATTCATGGTGAGTAGTTTATTAAATATATGACAATTTTTTTTTCTATACACAATTTTCTACTCATGACAAATTTACATGTTTGACTTTAACTAAAAGTTAATGGTTTATTACATACATGTAGAGCTTGTCTTTCTTAAACATAAATTTGTTAAAACAACACACACTATTCTAGGTAGGGAAATATAAGGTCTTGACAAAAATTACTCAGATATTCGTTAGTAAGATCTATAACTTATTGCCAATATGATAGTTTTTAAAACTGATTGTAGTATGTAGTCAAAAAATTTAAGGGAGAAAATTATAGAATGTATTTGTATTCTCAAACAGAGCACATATATTCATCAAAATTTCTCTTTATCATCTTCAAATTAAAGCACATTTTTTGAACTTATTTGTCTTACTTTGTTCACTTGTAGTAATTAAACACGCTACTGAGTTGCATAATATCTCAATACTCATCAGGGAGCCTATTATTATATAGCTAAAACCTTACATATATTTCTAATAATATCTATCCAAATTTCTCCGAAACAAATAGACATATTAAAAAAGGTAAAATCATATTATTTTTTAGATTTAAATAATTTTTTTATACCTCAACTTAGTAAGGGAATTTGCGTCATATGAAAAAATATTGGATGACATTTGTAATGGTAATGATAGGAGGGGGAATCTGACCAAAAAAAAATCAAGATATGAGTGACAATGAATAGAATTAAAAAAACATAGGACCTAACTCAAAGTTAGGTATAAGTTGAGGGACCAAATTATTATTTCATTGTTTATGGAATTGATTATTCCATGCAAATTTACTTGTTTATCTTTTATTAATGTTGAGTAGTTTATTAAATCTAAGGCTATTTATGTCTTTCCATATTTTCTACTTATGACAAATTTATTTATTTGACCTTAGTTCAATTGTGCGTGTTTATTAGGTATAGGGTTGTTTTTGTCCATCTATTATTTTTTTAAGAAACAATCTTCACTTTTATAGATATAAAGAGATTTTCCCACCACAATCGGATTTAAATGTTTTATATTTTAAATTTCATATTAGGAAAAAATGTCGTATGTTTTAATTATGTCAATTACTTTTATTTAAAATTATGTGGGGCAAGTTTCGTTTAAAATATATTTTCATTATTTTTTTATCTTCTCATATATTATAATATTAAGGACACAATACACATATATTTTTTTGGTTGAAAAAATATGTTGTTAATTCATAATTTTAACTTTCTATAGGAACACTTTAATTTGGTAAATCTTTAAGATGTAAGAAAAGAAAACTTTAATAATTTTAAAGGGAAAAAGGTATTTTCGGCCAAAATATTCATGTAGGTCACCCTACTTATAAATTGTTCATTTAGGGCATTGAGCTATGATTTCGTCAATAAATTACCTCATTTTTTAGCTACCGTTAATTTGTGTTGTTGAGTGGGTATGAAATATCCATTTTAGCGCTTCAGGTAAACTAATTAGTGTGAATAACTATGAAAAATGTATCTTTTCGGTCACCCTACTTTTAAAAAAAAATTTGTATTGAAGAACATGCATTTCATTTTAAAAAAAAAAGAACAAAAAGTTATACACATAATTTATATTTGATAATTTTACCACAAATATTAAGAAAACAAGTGTGGTTTTAATTTAATAGTTTATCATTGTGAGAACCCCATTTCGAACCGCCCTCTCGTAATGAAAACGAGTGGTTTCAAAATTTAAACACGTGGAATACGCTTGGCCTCATTGTGGACTCTAAAAATAAATTTACAAAGTCGTCACCTCTATTTTAAGGATAAACAGAGAAAAACCCAAAAAAAATACAAAAAATATGGGTTCGGGGGTTAAGTTATGAGCTGGGAAAGGGTTAAGCACCCAACTCGCCCTTTCGGTCTCACACTGGGTTTGCCAATATGCTTATTTTATTATTATTATTATTATTATTATTATTATTATTATTATTATTATTATTATTATTATTATTATTATTAGGCAAAACACACCTCCGGGCCACTGTACTTTCTAAAAACTTGCAATTAGGCCACTGAGACTTCAAAATTTTCGGGATGGCCACTGTACTAGACTTATCTTGCACGTTAATCCCTTTTTTGGATGGACGTTAAGTTTGGACGTTAAGTTAGGTTGAATGCCTATTTTGCCCCTGTCTTCATCATCATCACTGTCATCTTCATCCTCTTCATCTTCATAGCTAACTGTAACAGATCTGGATTTTCATAACAACCCAGATCTGGATTTTCGGAGAGTACAATTTCACAATCTCACAGATAAGAAGACTATTGCGGATCAAAGGCTAAAGGATTTGAAGGCTAAAATTATTTATTCCAAGCCATTGATTGATCAATTCGGAGACAATAATGAAGAAAGATACCGCAACCGGGACTCCTTGTCAAGCAAAAGTATCAAGGCACAACACGCATCAAACGCACGCTACAAGCTCTTCTCAAAGAGTTTGAAACTCTGCATATGAAGGAAGGGGAGTTAGTGAAAGAGTACTTTGCAAGAACTCTCACCATAGCAATTCATACTCCAAATCCATCGATGCAGATAGAAATTCATACATATTTATAGTATTTACATACATACAAAGAGAATCATACTACTACAATGGATCGACCCAGATTTGTAATTGAAGCTTCAAGCCGATCGATGGCCAAAACTCCGGTCTTACACTCCCCAACTCCTTCCCACTCTCGTTAAATCGCTTAAAGTCTCGCCTCTTCCACCCATCTCCAACTTTCACGTGAGTCGCCGGGTTAGGTCCGACGGCCGATCTTCCTCGACGCCAATCTCGACTCCCTCCACCACTCCGCCCACGTTGTAATCCATTTTAATCACTAATCTCGGCCCACAATTCCGCCTCCTCTACTTCGCTATAGTAAGTAACTACCCAACCCCGCTTAGCTATATATGAGTCTTTGCGGGGTTTGAGTAGTGAGATGTTGGCAACGTTTTTGACGTCGGCAGCCGGTGGAGTCATGGAAGCTTTGCGGGGGAATCAAGCGGCCGGGGCAGGGGGGGAGTGTGAGTTTCGTAACGGAGGAGATAGGAGGTGTGAGATCGTGGCGTTCTCGGTTGGAGGATTGGACCCGGTTTGGGGAAATTTGGTGGAATTGACGAGGGGATTTTCTGGGATTGGATAGGAAGGGGAAGAGTGGAGCAA